>BLSH010224154.1:94056-109731 GCA_018402905.1 Glandirana rugosa | reverse complement strand
GGCCATAAATTTCTTGATAGATATGAGTACTGCTTTTAAAATGATGTTCATAAAGGCATAAGAAAGAAAGAAAGAGAAAATTAGCTCTTTTAACAGTCGTGTTTTTATTAACGAAATATTCTCCAACATTTTATGCAAGACCTGTTATCCAATATTGTCTTTTTTGTAACCATATACAGTATCTCGCAAAAGTGAGCACACCTCACATTTTTGTAAATATTTTATTCTATCTTTTCATGTGACAACACTGAAGAAATGACACTTTGCTACAATGTAAAGTAGTGAGTGTACAGCTTGTATAACAGTGCAAATTTGCTGTCCCCTCAAAATAACTCAACACACAGCCATTAATGTCTAAACCTCTGGCAACAAAAGTGAGTACACCCCTAAGTGAAAATGTCCAAATTGGTCCCAATTAGCCATTTTCCCTCCCCCGGTGTCATGTGACTCGTTAGTGTTACAAGGTCGCAAGTGTGAATGGGGAGCAGGTGTGTTAAATTTGATGTTATCACACTCACTTTCTCACACTGGTCACTGGAAGTTCAACATGGCACCTCGTGGCAAAGAACTCTCTGAGGATCTAGAAAAAAGAATTGTTGCTCTAAATAAAGATGGCCTAGGCTATAACAACATTGCCAAGACCCTGAAGCTGAGCTGCAGCACGGTGGCTAAGACCATACAGGGGTTTAACAGGACAGGTTCCACTCAGAACAGTCATCACCATGGTCGACCAAAGAAGTTGAGTGCACATGCTCAGCGTCATATCCAGATGTTGTCTTTGTGAAATAGACATATGAGTGCTGCCAGCATTGCTGCAGAGGTTGAAGGGGGGGGGAGTCAGCCTGTCAGTGCTCAGACCCTATGCCACCCACTGCATCAAATTGGTCTGCATAGCTGTCTTCCCAGAAAGAAGCCTTTTCTAAAGATGATGCAGAAGAAGGCCTGCAAACTGTTTACCGAAGACAAGCAGACTAAGGACATGGATTACTGGAACCATGTCCTGTGGTCTGATGAGAACAAGATAAACGTATTTGGTTTAGATGGTGTCAAGCGTGTGTGGCGGCAACCAGGTGAGGAGTACAGAGACAAGTGTGTCTTGTCTACAGTCAAGCATGGTGGTGGGAGTGTCATAGTCTGGGGCTACAGTTCATTGAGGCAACCATGAATGGCAACATGTACTGTGACATACTGAAGCAGAGCATGATCCCCTCCCTTTGGAGACTGGGCCACAGGGCAGTAATCCAACACGATAATGACCCCAAACACACCTCCAAGAAGACCACTGCCTTGCTAAAGAAGCTGAGGGTAAAGGTGATGAACTGGCCAGGCATGTCTCCAGACCTATACCCTATTGAGCATCTGTAGGGCATCCTCAAACGGAAGGTGGAGGAGCGCAAGGTCTCTAACATCCACAAGCTCCATGATGTCCTCATGGAGGAGTGGAAGAGGACTCCAGTGGCAACCTGTGAAGCTCTGGTGAACTCCATGCCCAAGAGGGTTAAGGCAATGCTGGAAAATAATGGTGGCCACACAAAATATTGACACTTTGGACCCAATTTGGACATTTTCACTTAGGGGTGTACTCACTTTTGTTGCCAGCGATTTAGACATTAATGGCTGTGTGCTGAGTTATTTTGAGGGGACAGCAAATTGACACTGTTATACAAGCTGTACACTCACTACTTTACATTGTAGCAAAAGTGTAATTTCTTCAGTGTTGTCACATGAAAAGATATAATAAAATATTTACAAAAATGTGAGGGGTGTACTCACTTTTGTGAGATATTGTATGTACTTTATTTGTGTAGGTTATCTTATAACTGCTGTAGGTGTATTATCACTGCTTTATATTTTATTCAGTTCAAGTCAAAAAGAGTGCAGAAAAAAGGGGCAGTCCTTTCAAAGTACATGGAGCATTACCAAACTTAGGAATAGAAGTCAAAGAATGGTTTATGGAAATAAAGATGAATTCATCATTTGCTGCATTGTGTTTTTGGTGAAAGGACAGTATGGGCAGCCTTAAACCACATTTCCATCCCAGGGTCATTCAACAAAACCATGGACCATGGAGCAGAGTATCTGTTGAGGATAGAGCAGAAGAGGTCTGGTACTGGACCTCGAAGCAGAGTGTCATTGAAGGATAGTGCATATGAAGTCTGATTATTACAGTGAAAGCTGCAATAATGCTATTTACCTGTGTCTGACTTAAATATTTATGGTCATGACCCAGAACACGTATGTACTGAGTTAAGGCTAGAGAAAGAACAGAACCTGTTATTGCTATACTTTTCTGGATCAGTGACTTAGAAAGTATTAAAGCCAAAGGATCAATATCACAGCCAAGGAGCTAATATTCCCAGATGTAGACTTCAGTAATGGCAACCCTGCATATTTCTCTCATGACAGGTGTACATAAAATAGATATTTTGTGTATACAATGGTTTATGTGTATGCTGTCTTGTTCCCACATCAAGAATGTTCTCTGATGTTCTTATATTAATGAAATATGCATAGTGTTTTGTTTTTGATACATTCTGTGTATTGCCTTTTTTTAGAAAATGTCTGTGAAAATTTCTGCATCAAAAGAGAGTAGGGTGAGGTTGAGCAGGAAGTGTGTATGATTATGATTAAAAAAGATGTTGACCTGTTAACAGCCTGTCTGCACCTTTGAGATACACCAATGTCCCTGGTGTCACTGAAAGGAAAAATGTTCCTGCGTCAGTGTCACTGGAAGGAAAAAGGTCACTACATCAGTGGTGTCACTGAATGTAAAAAATGTCCCTGTCTTGGTGGTGTCACTGGAAGGAAAAATGGCCCTGCGTTGGTGATGTTGCTAAAATAAATAAATATCCCTGAGTAGGTGGTGTCACTGGAAGGAAAAAATGTCCCTGTGTCTGTGGTGTCACTGAAAGTATAATTTCCCTGTGTCAGTGGTGTCAATAAAGCAAAAATGTCCTTGTGTCAATGGTCTCCCTGGAAGGAAAAAATGTCCATGAGGTGGTGGTGTCCCTAGAAGGAAAAATGTCCCTGTGTCAGTGGTGGAAGAAACATTGCCACAAAGCTCCACCCTAGTACAGAGATTTTCCTCAACCCCCCCCCCCACCATGGGTGTAGCATAAGGGGTTGCAGGGGTCACAATCGCAACCCTGTCCATAGCTCCAGGGGGCCCCTGCAGCCTCCATGTCATATTATATCCTCCACAAGTTAAGCCCTGAACTGCCCTAGGGCCTCACAGCCACGCTCCAGTACTGGGCTTCCACTTTGCCTTCCATAGTCCACACCACTCCATTCTCATTGGCTGGGGAGAAGCTGTGAGCCATTTCCTGAATGGAGAAGAGCACGGGGTGAGAACAGCTTAGGGCGGGGAAGGGTCTTTGCTGTGTGCTCGCAACATGGAATGGTAACCAAGCTCAGCGAGGCAAGAGGAGGAGAGTGACATCCTGTAGCCACAATGGGACCGATGTCACTGGTGAGGTAAGGCACCCCTCAGTGTCTCTTAGTCACCAGCTGTGATTCTCTGTTACCCCCCCCCCCACCCGGGATGTTTGCTTAGCCTACTTCCCTGACAATGGGGAAAAGACACACACCTCCAGGAGGTGACCTTCCCCCAACACCAGCCAACAATGACAGAGAAAACATCAGAAATTGCTAAAACAAATCCCTTAACACCTCCTGAGGGGCCCCTGAGGGGCTGCAGACTCCAGATTTTGTGTCATGTGGCTTTGCCCTCCCAGATCTAGTCAGCCACAATCTGCACAGAGTGTATCCGCCTACTGCAACTACACTGCTGTTCCAACCAGGGTATTTCACAGGTCAGAACGGCAACATAAAAGCCAGATACACCCTGTGAAGGCTGACAGACTGTGTGTAAAGGAATGTGATTTCAGCCCTGTGTAGTGTGGGGGGAGGGGGAGGAGCTGTATACAGTGCTGGGATAGGAGAGGAGCTCTGCCAAGTGACCTGCCAGGGATCCCTGTCCTCTGATTCTCCAGCGGTGATCCCTGTCCTCTGAATCCCTAGTGATGATCCCCGTCCTCTGATGTTCCAACGGTGATCCCTGTCCTCTGATGTAAAGAGGACCTCTGGGAACTCTTAAGCCACTTTGAGTATCTTGGCGTATCTGGTAGTGGGGGGGTAGGTCAACTTTTGCCTTGGAGCCCACAAGCTTCAAGCCTCACCTCTGCCCCCACCTATGATGTTCTTCTGCCATCCTCCAGTATACAGCCCCCCTCCAACCCCAGCTACTTACGCAGTCCTCATCGAAGGAGGCTGGGCTATCACGTTAGAAGGTCTCTGTGTCAGGAAAAGGACTGGTGGAGAATTTTTGAGGGAAGGACTGAATCACTTTTTTCTATGCACAATTCTGTGGTCGTTTTCGAAGAGGACTTTCAGAATTTGCTAAGTATGTACTTTATTATGAATCTTTAACATTATATTATCACAGTGCTACTGTAAAATGGATACTTTTATATATAGGTATTTTGGATTTATTAAGGTGGCAGTGGTGATGTGTTTATACTTTATACTATAATTTTAGCTTTATAGGTTGATATTTTTGTTTACACTTATGTGAAAATTTTTGTGTATGGGGAACTGACTCCTTAGCGCGGGGTTCTTTTCTTATAATAGATACAATGAAACTACATTTTCCTGGGGCTTTATGGCATTTATTATATTGCAGCTTACCAATTCTTAGGATTTCTTTCTTCTATTTTCATCTGGTGATTCAGCTAGTAAGTCTGTTGTTTTTCAACAGAACAAGCTTCCTTGCAGTTACAGGGATGAAACAAACCATTTAACACTGGCAGGGGTGCTTTATTTATTTATGTAAAACCTTTATCTCAAAAGGAAAAAAACTGTTTGCTATAATTGTTTATAAAGTATTAACTGGAGTTCAGCTTCAATTTGTTAGTGTATTTATATCTGCTAGTACATCTAACACTCCCCTCCCCCCAGACTGACAAATGTGCCCCCTGTGCTCATTCACCCATAGTGTAGGCATTCTAATAAGGAGGTGTGTTACTGGCCAGATCACCATGCAAAAACAGGGAAATGCCATACAAAAAAAACAAATGCAGCCACCACATCTGATGATTGGTAAGCTACACTATATTACATTTTTGTTTTTAGGCTTAATACTGCTTTAATATGTTATTGCATTTAGGAGAGTAGGAGGAGATTGGGGAAGGAAGTGTGTTGGATTGAAAAAGGACGGTAACCTGTTAACAGTCTGTCTACACTACTGAGATACAGCACATAATTCACCCATTTGGCGTGCTTTTAGCCCACCCACATATTCGATGTATGATGACAATTTTACAGCAGATCACACATTGTTTGGCTAGAAAGGATGTAAAATGGTGAAGTTGTTGAAAAATAGCATTTGCAGCATTTAGTAAGGTTTTGTTCAGATATGATGGCTCTGCATTTCTTGCTTGTTGTAGAACAACTCACCCTGGTAGGAATATATTTTTATTACAATTCCAGGTTTCTAAATGTAAATCTATGAAGAAGCAAGTGGAGAATGTTTTGCTCCATATCACAGTTTACAAAGATAATGGACGTTACTTTGTTTTGCGCGAAAGCTTGTTAAGGCAAGATACTTAACCTCCTGCTCTGTTTATCTGAGCAACCACACTATTTATTTTCACTCCTTTCATTTACATGAAGGCCTGTTCGGGCTCTGTGTTTCTACTTGTACAAGTGGATAAATACAATGTATTATAAAGCCTTGAAATTGGATGAGTTTCTCCTTCTAACTGGAAATGCAGTTAAACTCCACCAGTCATCTGGTCAACTGACATTTTCATTTTCCAAGTTTGGAGCATTATATCCCTATATGGTAAGTTTTATGTCTGTATGGCTCAGCTGTTTTAAACCATTACACATTAAAATGATATTTATTTTCTAATGCTAACAAAGGAGATCCTTGGTGATTTTCTTAGATAAAAAGTTAAGAAGCAGCCACAGTGTTTACATTTGGACTATATTTAGTAGAGATGGGAATAATTGCTCTCATCTATTACCATTTCCAGAAGGCAAATATATTTGAAATGTGATATATGAGATATAGACAAATATACACCACGGTACCCAGGTTACAATATATTGCATGTATGAAACTGTGACTATTTAGCTTTTTATTGATTCACACTTTCTATGTCTTACATGTTTACCTAAAACCCTTGTGCCAATAGTCTTCCTACTTACTTAATATCTAATTACAAAATATTGTCATAGCTATTGATAAATCTGTATGTACAGTACGTTTTATCGGCCTTCTTTTATATTTTATATTTATATATATTATATTTATTATTTATGGATTTATGTAATTAAAAGCAAATTATATTGTACATGTGATTGCTTAATTTTACAACACCTTGCCTGCAAACTTTCACAGCCCATGTGGTTTATTAACCGCTTGCCGACGGCTGATCGGCAATTGACGGCGACAGAGTGGCTCTGTAACGCGAATTGCCGTCATACGACGGTGGCCGAGATACAGAGCCACTGTGAGCGCGCACGCTCACTGTGTTCGGGGGGGCCAGGGAGCGGGTGCGGCGCGATGCCCCCCCCGGAGCGAAGGAGCGGAGGTCCGTGTAAGTAAACACGGACCTCCGCTCTGTGTGAGGGGGAAGGGCTGTGATCACAGCCTTCCTGTACATGAAGGCTGTGACCACTTCCCTTCCCCAGCTAGGCAAGCCCCCACACAGTTAGAACACGCCCAGGGAACATAGTTAACCCTTAGCGCGCCCCCTGCAGGTTAACCCCTTCACTGCCAATGGCATTTACACAGTAATCAGTGCATTTTTATAGCACTGATCGCTGTATAAATGCCAATGGTCCCAAAAAAGTGTCAAAACGTTCCGACATGTCCGCCCCAATATCGCAGTACCGCAAAAAATCGCAGATCGCCGCCATTTTTAGTAAAAAATAAAAAAAATTAAAAACCCCAAAAATGAATTCTCATCATCCGTAAACGCGACCACTTTTGCGCAAACAAATCAATAAACGCCGATTGCGATTTTTTTTATCGCAAATATGAGGAAGAATATAAATCGGCCAAAAACGGTGAAAAAAAATGTTTTTTTATATTTTTTTTTTGGATTTGTATTTTAGGAAAAAGTAAGAAATTTGGGTTTTTTTGCAAAATTGTCGCTCTTCTTTTGTTTATAGCGGCGATCAGAAATGACGCAGCGGTGATCAAATACCACCAAAAGAAAGCTCTATTTGTGGGAAAAAAAGGACGCAAATTTCGTTTGGGTACAACGTCGCACGACCACGCAATTGTCAGTTAAAGCGACGCAGTGCCGAATCGCAAAAAGGGCTCCAGTCCTAAAGCTGGAAATCCTTCCGGGGCTGAAGTGGTTAAAACATTTTAAGGACCAGTTCAACCCACATGCAGTACAGTGTGTTTTTATCTGCATCACAAATACATGGAAAGTAGGTTTTATGGTTTCCAATGGCATAGTTCACACCAGTGCGATCAGTTCCAGGGCATTCCAGTTTCAGAAAAAAAAGTAGAACATGCTGCATTTTTCCTGCACTGGACTGTACTTTAACATACTGGAACGTGGTAAAACGCATCACAAATGCACTGCAATGAACTGGAACGCATCAAAAATACACCGGACACCAGTACAGTAAAAAAAAAAAAATAAACAGGAAAAAATAAGAAAAAAAGCATCCGGAAACACAACTGGAGTTTGTTTTTGGGGAGTGAACTAGCCCTGAAATATGCAGTAGAATAGAGTGAAATAGCAAACAAATTGTATGCGAAACACTCAGTGTGGCTGATTTTCTAAGGAGCAAAGCCTGTTCACTTTGCAAAATGAACTTTCACTTTGGAAGGGAACGTTCGCTTTCCTTACTAAATGTTGTTAAAATTGACTTTGCAAAGTATACCCAATCAGATGGTAAAATGTTGCTTGTACGTGATTGGATGATAGACGTCAGTACAGCTTCACCTTATTTACTAAGCTAAGTGAAATCTCTTTTGCAAAGTGAAAATTCACTTTGTGAAGTCAATGGGCTTTATTCCTTTAGTGACATAGGTCAAATAGTGACTGACTGCAAATCCCCAGAAGCTTTTCATGGGCCTCTGTGTAAAGCCTGGTACACACTATAAGTTTCCCCCGCTATAATATAAGTATCTCCACCGGTGTGCTATTGTGTTCTGACAGGGTGAAGCCCCCCCCAGCCAGGACACACTAGTCAGCACACGCAGTCATTGGCTGCAAGCGCTGATCCGATGTCGGTCGGCTGCTGGATTTCAAGCAAGTGCATTCGACAGAAGGCGGTTGTGAGATTGGCTTTTGATGGACAGGCAGCAGTACACACAGGCCGAAAATCTGTTTCTACTATGTGTACCCTGAATTAGAATAATAATTTTACTTTCCACCCAAAAGCTTTATTTGTAAAATTTTTCTCATGTAAATGTTTGCATTCAGCTTTTTTTAATGCAACTTATTTTTTTGTTAGCAGAGTAAGGGAAGGGGATTTCAATTCTAAATGAACATGCCAGATTTCACTTGGTTGAAAAAACTGAAAAGCTTTTGTGTATGTAATTGAAGCCTATTAAGGGTGTATTGAAGTGAGAAGACATGATAGGACGGATCTGCAGGTTAAACTCTGAAACCAGATGCAAAAAGCTTTTGGAAGTAGATACTGTATTTGAATGCTATGGCACTAAAGTGAAAGCTTCTTTTCAAATGTTTTACAGCCTTGAGGCTTTTCCTGCAAAAGTGAATTGTGCCATAGTTTGGACTATTTGGAATTGACCTGTGCTGATGTCCACAGCTCTCCCTGCTGCAGTCTTTGCAAAATCAGCCTGTTTCTTCCCCTGTTCTCCATGCTTGCTAATACTGACTGTTCCCTTTCCCCCCCGGGTGCTTGTGCCAAGTATTACTCTGTGTGTGTGTGTGTTTAGGTGTTCCCTCTGCTAGTTTATATTAAGAAGTGCAGCTGTGCATTTTCTCCAAAGTCATGTTCGAGAAACCTTTTTTTAAAGCCGCTCATTGAAATTGGGAACTGACTAAGCAAAGACCGAACTCTGTGACCCTGTTGCTGGGCTATACTTCCCATGACCTTGCTCCAAATTTCCATTTCCAGTACTTAGAAGACTAAGTCTGACCCTGACTATGATGTCTGTCTGCTGGCTGCCCTGGCTTTTGCCTGTTTGTGCTATTCCTGTTTGCTGCCTGCCTTGACCTCTTGCTTGTTTTGAACACAATAACCTCTCATGATTCTGTACTTTGTCTCATTTCTGCCAGCTGTTGCCATTCTAAGAATATCTGAACACAACCTGAGAGCCAAGTCCAACACCCCCTGCGGAGTGTTCTAGTGAATACTAGGTGGCTCCTCAGATGCCCTTGACCCTTTTTATGGCCTGTATTTCTCTGCTGATATGGAAGGTATCTTATTTTTGTGACAGATTGGTTATTTTCCTCAAAAAAACAGGAATGTGTGAAGCTTGGGTTTTTCTCTGCAGGAGAGCAATCTTGTGGGGTCCTAAGTAGGATTAATCATGAAAGTGACTTGCTCCCACATTACCTGTTAGCTCATTCCAGTTTTCATTTTCCCCTGCTCTGTTTGCTTGGTACAAAATCACATGTGAAAGTTTTTTTTTCTCACGATCCTATCACTCATGGTCTTACAGTGCAGTTACTTAAAATTGCAGTTGGCAATTTGGTTTGTATAAACTCACATGGTCTGTTTATTGTACTTAATACTTGTGTACATATATTTTCATTTTTTGGTAATCACCTTCTTCTCATGGCCTTATTACTGAATAGGCATTGCATATCTTTTGAGTGCATTACACACATGAAAATCTTTCTTTGAATAAACTTGAATGGCAGACTACAGGTCAGCATGGGCACAATCCAAAATGCTTGACTTTTTTTCTAATGCGCAGCAATGCAACATGTTGGTGTTAACAGGCTCAGCTGAGAACAAAGGGTTTTCTGAAGTCAGTGCATTTTGCTGTGCTAGAAAATGTATTAGAATGTATGAAACACATGTAGTGTGACTAAGTCCTTAAACTTTAGATATTCCTTGTAAGTAATCTTTCTAATGTTGTGCATCGTCACTTATGAATATTGTTTTCTTAGGTTCAAGTCTCATATACCATGGAAGTAGCACTGATCTTAATTCCCACTGCCAGGTCCTCAGATATTGGTTTCTAAATGTACCAGATAAAAGGTGCCTGCAGCATCACACAAGGTTTGACACGGCAACATTTATATCAGTTACTGAATTACCTGTGTGAGCCGCCTTTTCTAACAGAGCAATTACATGAGCTCAAACTGCCCCCAGTGCTACCAGCCTTTAAGTTCCCCTTTTTCTTTAGCTTTTATGGATGATCTGTTGGATCATTGCAGCTTGTCAAATTACACGAGCTGAGCTATTGAAACAGAATTTTTGTTTGAGCGATAACACCAATGGTACTATATTCTTCTGGCATGGGTAATTCAGGACAGTATGAAAACCACAATTTGTTCAGCAAATGCAACTTTTTTTTTTTGATGAACCCAGGAAAACATTACTTGGCACTGTGAATTCATGGAAACTGTCAGATAACTGTCAATAATCAATATTTTAGACTGCTACTAAATGTTAATAAAAATACATCTAAAAAGACTAATGTATTGCAGGAGGGGAAGTACGTTCTATCCCAGTGATTTTATCAAAGGGTCAAATAAGGTTTTGTTCTCTGTTTGCAGATTTATAAGCAGGATGCATGTGTACTACAAGCAAGTGATTTCTGCCAACAATATAAATTATAATTAGCTGCAGGCATTACTGAAAATGTCAGATGACTTAGAAGATACTAATCAAAGAGTTATAATTCACTAAAACAGAAAAAGAATTCGAATTCACTGGATTTCTATATTTTTTATTACAGAAAAACATTTTATTGTTGTTCAAAGTTTGTGCTCTCGAGATGGGTAGGGCAGTTTGATTAATCCTGCTTGTAGAATTTGAATATGTCAGGGCCCCCTACAATGCATACTAGCTCATTATGAAATACTTACCTTAAAACGAAGCCCTGCAGCGGTTACTTTCGGGTTTGCGGGCATGCATGCGGGAGCCGCCGGTCACGGCGCGGGCACTGAAAAAATAGCAAGGGTGGCCATGTGCCGATGACGTAATCAGTGCAGTATACAGTTATTATCTCCTAAACGGTGCAAGTTTAGGAGATAGTTACTGTGCCTATAGGTAAGTCTTATTATAGGCTTACCTAAAGGTACAAAAACACCAGGGGAGTTTACTTCCCCTTAACCACTTAAGGACCGGAAGGATTTCCCACCTTAGGGCCAGATGACTTTTTGCGATTAGGCACTGTGTCGCTTTAACTGACATTGACGCGGTCGTGCAACGTTGTACCCATACGAAATTTGGGTACAACGTCGCACGAAATTTCCCGCAAATAGAGCTTTCTTTTGGTGGCATTTGATCACCCCTGTGTCATTTCTGATCACCACTATAAACAAAACAAAAGCGACAATCTTGCAAAAAAAAAAAAACAATATTTCTTACTTTTTGCTAAAATACATATGCAAAAAAATATAAAAAAAAACAAATGTATTCATCGGTTTTGGCCGATTTATATTTTTCCTCATATTTTTGGTAAAAAAAAATTGCAATCGACGTTTATTGATTGGTTTGCGAAAAAGTTGCAGCGTTTACCAACCATGAGAATTAATTTCTGGCATTTTTACAGTTTTTTTCTTTTTTTACTAGTAATGACGGTGATTTACGATTTTTATCGGGACTTTGATATTGCGGCGGACATGTCGAACATTTTTGACACTTTTTTGGGACCAATGACATTTATACAGCGATCAGAAGTTTAAATATCCACTGATTACTGTGTAAATGTCATTGGTAGGTAAGGGGCTAACATGCAGGGGGCAGTGAAGGGGTTAACTGTGTTTCCTGTGTGTGTTCTAACTGTATGGGGGCTGGGCTGCCAGGGGCACCAGAGATCTAACTGATTCCATTTACAGGGATCAGTAGATCTCTGACATGCCGCCTGTCAGAACCAATGTAAACATGGTGGTTCCCCGTTCTGGCTCTGTCACAGGCGAGCCCTAGCGTCATGCCCGTGAGCGCCGACTAAAAACGGTGATTCGCGGGACAGAGCCACACTGTCGCCACTTATAGTCGTTATGCGGTCGGGAATTGGTTAAAACAAAAGGTATTTACATGTCTCATTCCGTCACATATCCTAAAAATAAAGGAATTTTATTATAACTTACCGTAAAATCCTTTTCTCTGAGTTCACTGACAGACGCAGCTCTTCTTAATTGACACGTGGGTTTTATGTCATCCTATCAGGAGTGACTAGGCAAAACAGATGCAAAAGCATCAGGGATAGGCTGGCCCCTCCCATGGGGGCCGTCCTCACCTGAGCCTATAAAACCCCCTGCTGGCCAATGGCATACAGTTTGTCACAAGCAGTGCAACAAAAAAATCAGAGGGGTGGGAGCTGCGTCTGTCAGTGAACTAAGAGAAAAGGATTTTACGGTAAGTTATAATAAAATCCCTTGTTCTCTTACGTTCACTGACAGACGCAGCTCTTCTTAATTGACACGTGGGGACGTCCCAAAGCAGTGGCAAAAAACTAGAGGGGTGGGCAAACAACAACAACAACTGTACCCAACAGAACCCTCTCAGGGAGCGCCAGACGCACTCACACCGCTGCTCGCAAAACTTTTGCGGCCAAAAGCAGCATCCGCAGATGCTGAAACATCAACTTTGTAAAACTTAGTAAATGTGTGCACCGAGGCCCAAGTGGCCGCTTTGCACACCTAAGACACCGAAGCCTGGTGCCTGAACGCCCAGGAGGTACTGACCGACCTGGTGGAATGAGCCGTGACCGGAAAAGGGGGAACCTTGCCCCGAAGCTCATATGCATGGGTCACGGTCTGTCTAATCCAACGGGAAGTAGTAGCCGACGAGGCTGCCGAGCCCTTTTTGGAGCCCCCGGGTAACACAAACAATGAGTCAGACTTCCGAAGGAAGCTGTAGCACTCAAATAAACCCGCAGGGCCCTCACCACATCCAAAGAGTGTAACTCAAATTCCTTAGGATGTTTTGGGTGAGGACATAATGAAGGAAGGACAAGATCCTCATTCAAATGAAAAGAAGAGACCACCTTTGGAAGTAAAGAAGGTGGAAGTCGCAACACCGCCTTGTCATTATGAAGAATCAAGTACGGGGACTTGCAAGACAAGGCAGCCAATTCTGACACCCGCCGCGCGGATGTGACAGCCACCAAGAAGTCAACCTTCTGCGACAAAAGGGACAAGGGAATGTCCCTAATCTTCTCATACGGTGTTTCTGTAAAACGGAGAGCACCAGATTCAAATCCCACGGCGCCAGAGGCGGCCGAAACTGGGAAGCCACATGACGTACCCCCTGTACGAATGTGCGGATCAGCGAATGGGAAGCCAAAGGTCTCCGAAAAAGGACCGCTAAGGCCGAAATCTGGCCCTTGAGCGTACTCAATGCCAGGCTCTTGTCCAGTCCCTGTTGCAGAAAAGTCAGCACCCTGGACACCAAATAAGAGCGAGGGTTCCAACCCCCCGCTTCGCACCATGCAATATAGGCTTTCCAGGTCCTGTGATAAATTTTTCGCGAAGTGCACTTACGTGCCTTAAGCATAGTAGGGATTACAGAGTCAGCGACTCCCCGATCCCTCAATACCTGGGCCTTAATAGCCAAGCCGTTAAAGCCAGCGAGGGTAAAGCAGGGTGCAAGATGGGACCTTGGGAGAGCAGGTCTTCGCGAAGCGGAAGCCGCCAAGGGGCGTCCGCCACCATCCGAATCAGATCGGCGTACCAAGTGCGCCGAGGCCAATCAGGAGCGACCAGGATCGTCGGAATGCCTTCCGCAGCTATCCTGCGCAAAAACCGAGGCAACAGCTTCAGGGGAGGGAAGAGGTATATTAACCGGTACCGACCCCAAGGGGCCACCAGCGCGTCCGTGGCGACCGCCAGCAGATCTCTTGTTCTGCACACGAAGGTCTCGACCTTGTGATTGAACCTGGATGCCATGAGGTCTACCTCTGGTGTGCCCCACTTGCAGCAAATCTGGCGAAACACCTCTGGATGCAGGGACCATTCCCCTTGGTCCAGTGTCTGACGACTGAGAAAGTCCGCCTGCCAGTTCTCCACTCCTGGAATGTAGATTGCGGAGAGCGCCGGAACGTGTTGTTCCGCCCAGCGGAGAATCAGAGCAGCTTCTGCAGCTGCCGCTGAACTCCTTGTCCCTCCCTGATGGTTCACATATGCCACTGCTGTGACGTTGTCCAATTGAACCCGGACAGGGAGGCCCTGCAGCCTTGTCGACCAACGGGACAAGCAAAGCTTGATCGCTCTCAGTTCCAACACATTTATCGGAAGTCGAGCTTCCTGAGCTGACCAACGGCCCTGGGCAGACAACTGACCCAACACCCCTCCCCAGCCCATCAGGCTGGCATCCGTCGCCACAATTGACCAGTTGAGGGGAAAAAAGGACTTTTCCAGAGTTAATGCTGGAGCCTGGAGCCACCAAGTCAGTGATCCCCTGGTCTGGTGGTCCAAACGGATCAGTCTGTCCAGAGAAAAAGGAGATTTGTCCCATTTTGACAGAATCGCCTTCTGCAAGAGACGGGTGTGACTCTGGGCGTAAGGAATCGCCTCGAAGGATGAAACCATGAGACCCAACACCCGCATGCAGAACCTTAGGGAGGACCTCCGGCGCGACAGCAGGGTCCTCACCGCCGCTTGCAGCCCCAATAGTTTGTTGGGAGGCAAGAACACCTTCGCCTGAGTCGTGTCTAGAATTAGACCGAGGTACTCCAGGCGACATGAGGGGGCAAGCGAGGATTTTTGCAGGTTGATGAGCCAACCGAAGTCCCTTAGTGTAGAGGTCGTAATTGTCATGTCCTCCTCCAAGGATACTACCGACTCCGCCCTCAAGAGCAGGTCGTCGAGGTACGCTACCACTGCGATACCTCTCTGTCTTAGCAGTGCTAGGACAGGTGCCAACACCTTGGTGAACACCCTGGGAGCTGAGGCCAGACCGAATGGTAGGGCCACAAACTGGTAGTGCAGGTCTCCCACGGAGATGTGAGCTGTCCAGCAGTCCGCAAACTCCAGTAACCGGCCCCCCACCCGACATATGGGCGGGGGCAACCCGTCACGCTGAGGACGGCTTATCCTCCGCTTTTCCGGGCTTACGATGCCAGGTTCTCTTACCAGACCCAGCCGGGGCCTTACCGGACTTGGAACCCGCCCCGGCTGTACCTGAGGCACTAAAATACTTCTTCTGCCCAGAAAAGGAGGGACCCTCACGTCTGTGAAAGTCCCATTGTTTGGGTTCCGGAAGAAAGAGACTCTTTCCCCCCGTGAAATCTTTAATGATTTCGTCCAGCTGAGGTCCAAACAAACGACCCCCCTGGAGGCGTTTTTTAGACGCCTGATCACCCGACCAAGACCTCAGCCACAACACCCGTCTGATAATAATAGCAAAGGCTGAAATTTTAGACAGCATGGTCATGATGTCCAGCACCTTTTCGCCTCCTATTCGGCAGGAGTCGCACTGCCCAACGGGGGCGGGTATACAGCCCACCCCCCGGCCAATGACCTCAAACGCCTGACGACCTGTCGAGTGTAGAGGCAC
>BLSH010224154.1:61469-83403 GCA_018402905.1 Glandirana rugosa | reverse complement strand
TGTCACTGGCTGCATAACTGCCCCCACCTGTGTCACTGGCTGCATAATTGCCCCCACCTGTGTCAGTGGCTGCATAATTGCCCCCACCTGTGTCACTGGCTGCAAACTGCCCCCACCTGTTTCACTGTATACTGTGTCCTGTGATGCTGAGCTGTATACTGTGCCCTGTGATGCTGAGCTGTATACTGTGTCCTGTGATGCTGAGCTGTATACTGTGTCCTGTGATGCTGAGCTGTATACTGTGCCCTGTGATGCTGAGCTGTATACTGTGTCCTGTGATGCTGAGCTGTATACCCCTGACACAATATGTGGAATACAGGGGACGGAGTGGGTGGATTCTATAAGGGGCGGGGCTTATTAAATGTAGGAGGGGTCAATGGGAAGGGCGGGGCCTGGCGCCCCCCCATCCAAAAACTTCACCAACCGCCACTGCTGAGTAGTATTTGTGCAACTGGCGATAAGTCCAAAAATATAGATAGCGTTGTATCTCTAACATTGTGGTGAGGGCATTGTATGGTAGTATTTTGTTGTTGTGTATACAGTGGGTTGCTAGTAGAGGGAGATTGTCATTTATTGGCGGTATTTGAAGTGCTTCCAGGCCTGGTGGGAAGGCGGGTTTTGATGCTATTGGTGTTAAATGACTTAGAGAGGAGGGGATATTTAACTCTTTGATTATGTTATGGAATATTCCTAATGTTGCTCCCCATATGGGGTCCAGTTTGACTGCGCGTGGGAGTTTCACTAGCGGTGTCCATGGCAGAAATTTTAACGGAAATGGCGACAGATCATTTTCTAGACCAACCCAATATTTATTGTATCCGTGGCAGTGCCAGTCCACTATTCTTGCCAAGTGTGTGGCATAGTAGTAAAGTCTGAAGTTGGGAAGGTTAATTCCCCCGGTAACTTTTGATTTGGAGTGTTTGAAGGCTTATACATGGTTTTCGGCCTGTTCAGATAAAGCTACGTATGATGAGGTTTAATTGTCTGAAAAAAAGTTTTAGGTAGTTTGATAGTTAAGGTATAGAAATAATATAAAACTTTTGGAAGAATAGTCATCTTAAGTATCGCCGCTCTACCAATCCACGAAAATGGAGACCAGCGCTTCAGATCCTGTTGTATATTATTTAGTAGAATTTTGAAGTTCATGCTGTAGATGTTGTCAATTGATGGGGTAAGTTGGATACCTAGGTATTTGAGGGCGAGTTTTTCATTTAAAAGAGCAATTGGCATGAGCCCGGGTTAGTGAATCAGAGGGGAGAGTGAGGTTAAGGGCTTCTGATTTGCAGTAGTTGATTCTCATATTGGAGATGTATACGTAATATTGGAAGGCCTGAACTATATTTGGGATGGAAATATGTGGTTTTGTAAGAAAAAAAAAGTAGGTCATCAGAGTTATGCCGCCGTTTTGTAGGTTTTCGAATTTATAGTGAATCCACTTATGTGTTGTTCACCATTCGAATGAAGGGTTCTAAAGTTAAAATAAACAAAAGCGGCGAGAGGGGGCAGTCCTGCCTTGTGCCATTATGTATGTGTACCGGGTCCAAAAGGGTTCCATTTATCTTAAGACGTGCTTGTGGTTTTTGGTATAAGGTTGATATCCACGTTATCATGTGGGATTGCAATCCAATGTGTGCACAGGTTTCTAAAAGGTAATCCCAGGCGAATCTATTGAAGGCCTTCTCCGCATCTGTAGATAGGAGGAGGCCCTCAATTTTTCCCTGATGTGCACTGTGGATAAGGTTAAGGGCTTTTGTGACGTTGTCTCGGGCTTCACGTCTTTGCATGAACCCTACTTGTTCCGGACCTATAAGTTTCTGTAAAAGCTCTCATAAGCGGTTCGCCAGGATCTTTGCCAGGATTTTTGTATCTATATTTAGTAATGATATGGGCCTGTAATTAGAGCATTCGGAGTGGTCTTTACCCGGTTTTAGCATTAAGGCAAAATGGACCAGGGTGAAGGATTCCGGAATGCTTTGAAGGTTAGTAAATTCTTTGTAATAGTGTGCTGTGAAGCCATCTGGGCCCGGGCTTTTGTCCGATTTGAGACTTTTGATTGCTAAGCAGAGTTCTTCTGTGGTGATGGGGTTCTCTAATGATTTTGCTTCCTCTGGTGATAGAGTAGATAGGCCACTTTCTTTGAGGAAATTTTTAAGTGTCGGATTTCTGTTGTCTGGGGTCTCTGGCGGCCTGTGGGGGCTGGTAGATTATATAGCCTAGTAAAGTAGTTCTGGAATGCTGAGGCAATTTGATCTGTCCAACAAACTGAATTACCCTTCTCGTTTTTGATAGATAGTATTGTGTAGGAGTGCGTTAGGGTTTTTAAGGCCCTCGCCAGGTATTTTCCACCAAAAGCCTTTTTTGAGAAAGATTATTCGATTTGCCTTAAGATTGTGTAATGAATGAAGTTGCTCTCCTGCATCAGAAAGTTCTTTGGCTACTCGTTAGGCTTGTGATTGCTTGTGTTAGGCTTCTAAGGTAACAATTTTCTGGGTAAGTGTTGTGAGCGTCTTGTTGTGTTCTTTTTTCTTGTGTGTCCCTAGACGGATAAATTCCCCTCTAATGACCCATTTGTGTGCTTCCCAGCTAGTAAGTGGTGATATCTCGTTAGAGACATTCAGTTTGAAGTATAATTTTATAGAATTGGTTGCAATGTTGTCTGAATGAGATTGGGTCCGTCAGAAGTGTAGGATTTAATCTCCAGTTGCACGACTTGGGTGATGAGTCCATATTTCTGGTTCAATATTTTTATTGAAAAGTTAAAGATGTATACACGGAATTATAAGCGTATTACAAAAAAGATAGAGTAATAACGTTAGAATAGGTTACATTAATCATAGCGAACGTGTAGTTCAGGAAGAGGGGTTCGGAATGTCCAGGAGATACAGTGTGTTAGAGATGGGCATACGGACAAGGTATAATGTGGATTCGGCTCCTCGGGCACCCCATTGGGGTCACACTGTGCCAGGGGGGGGTCGAATTTTAGATCTAGATTACAGTCCGTCAGATATTGTAGGTTACCAGCAAGGCATGCAGTCATACAGGTTAGGTAAAACAGATGCAGTGTTGGATCTTCTGGATCTAGTGTGAGTCATAAACTAGACTCACTAGAAGTCTTCCTGAAATGGTAGGATTAGTACCAAGCAAATTCCCAGTTGTGCTGTATTCGTAACAGATTTAACTTGTAAATAGGATGGAGAGGGACAGGGTAGAGAAGAGAGAGTGAATAGAGTAAAGAGGAAATAAAGTTGAGAGGGTAAGAGAAGATCGGATCGGCAGTGTTGTGGCGGCAGGGAGTGGGCGCGTCAGGGCATTATTAGTTTCATTAGGGGAGAAGGAGGGTTTCATCAAATCCTGGGGGCAGGATATGTTTAATCCATGGGCTCCATTTAGTTTCAAATCTGCGGATTTTGTTAGTTTCAATAGCTAGCATTTTGGAGAGTCCATATTTCAGGTACTTATATTACACAGCACTTGACTATATCATTTGTGCTTTTTTTAATCTTACACTTTAAGAAACAGTTTTCAGATGAAAATGGAAATTCAATGACACTTAAAGAGAGCACATGGCAGATCCATATGTTAGAATATTTTTTGTCTTTATATGCTTTGTGGTATTTTTAAGCCAAGTTTATCCTTTGCATTTATAGTGCAACCAGACCCAAAACATTTTGCTGACTGTCTCATCTGATGACTGCGGGATGCCTCTGATCTTTTATGTTAGTAAAGTTAGTGTTAAAGACCAAAGAGAAGCCTTTTAAAGCTAACTGCTGTTAGTGAAAGGTCATGTCATGTTCCTGGATGTCACATGCCACATAACCAGAAAAACTGAGTGCAAAACACAGAACTCCTTTCCTGAGGACCCTATCATTGTCCTAGCTCAACTCTAATTTCCTTTGCAAAATATAGATAAAGAAAGTTATTAAATGTTTCAGTGAGTAATATGAGAATAATGCAAAATGGGTGTATATAAAATGTATACATACTGTATCTGCAAAAAGAAACTTTTTTCCAAATGACATGTGATTTTGAGAACCCTCTTTTGACCATATCCTTCATTATTGTATGGCAATCCTTGTTTAAAAACAAACTTTTTTTTTTTTTAATTACAACCTTTTGTCTCATACAGAAAGTGAGACAAAAATAGAAATGCTCTATACAAAATCTAGAGATCTAGAGCTCTAAACTACCTTTAAGATTTTACATCATGTTTAAATCAGTAGATTTGCTTTGGCTGTGAATTCACACTAAAACTACCTGCAATGATCCTGTTGAAAAATGTGCTGTTCTTCAAATTCAAGGTTGTAAACCTTTGACATGAAATATGAAAAAAAACATATCCCTCAATAGCATGTACTTTTCTTAATCTAGAGAGCTAAGTATCATTTCTGTCTGTCTTGATCCTCTGCTATCACTTCTGGCAGGTTTTCCTCACACCAAGAGAAAAAAGATGATGAGGGAGTGAGCTCCAGCACACAGACTGTGATTGTGTTCCAGTGTACTGTGTGAAGAGAGTTGTGCCCCTTACCTCCGATCAGCCCTTGGAGCTCCTCTCACTGAGTTCTGCAGAGTGTAAGGGACCCCCTTCTGTAGCCCATAGAAATGATTGAGTGGGTGTACAGCACCTCAAATTACTTCTGCTTTACAGGACATCGGCTGCTGTAAATTGTAATACCGGTTAGAGGCACCATCCTGGTATAGCCACTAAAAGCCCAGGATATCATATGACTGGGTGAAGTGGTTAAAGGTCTGTTTTTTGTAGTTCCTTTTCTTTCTTTTTTTAAATTACATTTTAGCCACATAAGTTCAATTATGCTTGTTACCCAAAGAAAAACAATGACTAATGCACTTAAATTCATTTTTAAGATACTCCCACTTGTCTTGTGTGCTCTTTGATGAAAATATTTGGACCCATTGAGTGCCATGCAGTAAAGATTGATTTTGAAATTTAAAGTCATACCAACATGACTCTCTTTCCTGTAAGCTATGGCAAATGTTATTACACCATGATCACCCTTACCATTCATTGTATCTAACTTGCATATCAGTAATAACCTCTGTGTTTTTGAAGTTAATAGATCCAACAGAGCATTTTTCCTGCTTGGGGCTTCTACCATCTGTCCTAAAACTATCCTGCAATACGTTTAAGAAATGGCAAGCTTTTGTTGATTATGCAGTTCAGTTTGTCCAATCAATATCTGGATAATTAAAGTTGCCCATAATAATAGAACTGTCTTGCTTCCCAGTCATTTAAATATGTGAAAGGAGTTGGGACTCCTCCTCATCCTGTACAGTATATTAGGGGGCTTATAACATAGTATCTTAAGAATTTTAATATTTATTGCGATCTTATCATCATTAGTAATATCATCTTTCACGCTAGCTGTCAGATTGGTCTTTACATATACTGTACACATATCCCTCCACCTCTTCTGCTAATTCCTTCCCTCTGAAGTAGAGTTGATCCCTTGATATCAGCAGTCCAATCATGGAAGCTGCCCAACCAAGTTTTACATTTTCCCACAAAGTCCAAATGCTCCTTGAATAGCAAATTCTAGTTAATCAATTTTGTTTACCATATTTCTTACATTTGAGAACATACATTTTCATTTTGTAATGCGGTTTAATATTCGTTATTTATAGCATTTAATTATTATTCATTTTTGAGCTATAACTTTATTCCATTACTCATTTTGTATTGATTTGGTGATGCAATTTCTCAGCCGTCTAGTTGGAGCCCCGCTACCCCACCAGTATTCTACTATTTCTATATCCCATTTCCCTATAGACCTTGCCCTTTTTTACTATTGTATTTATAAAATCCAGAGCTATTATTTAGCCTACAAAAAATATGTGTTTTATTACTTATGGTAAGCTGACTCCATTATTAGGCCTATAGTACAGTCAGAAGGCCTGAAAGATACAAAACGCCAGAAATTAATTTTCATAGTTTTTAAACGCGGCAACTTTTGCGCAAACCAATCAATAAACGCTGATTGCGGTGTTTTTTTTACCACAAATATGAGGAAGAATATAAATTGGCCAAAATCAATGAATACATTTGTTTTTTATATATTTTTTTGGATTTGTATTTTAGCAAAAAGTAAGAAATATTGTTTTTTTTTGCAAAAGTGACGCTCAGTTTTTGTTTATAGTGGTGATTAGAAATGATGCAGGGTGATCAAATACCACCAAAAGAAAGCTCTATTTGTGGGGAAAAAAAGGAAGCAAATTTTTTTGGGGTACAACGACACACGCAATTGTCAGTTAAAGCGACGCAGTGCCGAATCGCAAAAAGTGCTCTGGTCCTAACATGGGAAATCCTTCCGGGGCTGAAGTGGTTAAATAACATGCTTGGGGTATACCTTAAAACTACAAACTATAAGTGTATAGTTTCCACAGACAGTAACAGGAACAGAATACATTGGCTGTGCAGATTTGGCTGTGGAATTGTTTTTTTCTATTATAATTAGCTTGTTTTGCATAGTGCAACAGCACAACAATCTGATTCATTGCAGTTTAATAAAAAAACTTTTATCAGGTAGTTTAAGTAGTGACACATCATCAAGCAGTAATAGGCTTGCTTTGAATTGTGGAAAGAAACTGGCCAGTAGTAATGCTCCAATCCCCTGACAATGTTCTGTGTCAATGAAACGCGTTGGACGGGGCTTAATTGGTGACATTATCATGCCGGCTGAGACTCAGACTGCTTATCTCTGCATTAACTTTGTAAGTACTTGTCTATATGAAATAAAGACAATATTATTGTGGTTTTATACTATGTGGGCTCCTGCTCTTTTCTGATGTTTTTTGGGGAATTTATACTGATATATGCTGTCTTGATTATTTTCTGCCTGAGTTGAGATATTAACCTGGAAGTCAGATAGGCTGAGCCAGGCTGCCTTCCTTGGGTATCGGTACACAAGCATTGCATGATCTCTGTTTAACTCGACTGGATCATTCACCTGTTGGCTTCATGCTCCATGATCTCTGTTTATCCTGACTGGTGAAATTTTAAGATGGGGGAGCCAGACCCCGCCATTCCTTTTTGACCCCTCCCCTTATAGATTTCACCCATTGTGTCAGGGGTATACAACATCACCAGATAGGGGTAAACAGCATCACCAGATTGGGGTATACAGCGTCACCAGATAGGGGTATACAGCATCACCAGATAGGGGTATATTGCAATACCAGATAGGGTATACAGCATTACCAGATAGGGGTATACAGCATCCCCAGATAGGGGTATACAGCATCACCAGATGGGGTATACAGCATCCACCCCGCCCGGAGGGCAGTCGGGACATCAAAGTCCCACAATTACCCCATCTAGGAAGCAGGCGGGTGGGCAGCGGTGTCTGGTGAGTGAGAGTGTGAACCGCTTTGGTGGTTTAGTTGTGCATCCCCCTCCTCCTCCGAGAAAGGCGTCCAATAGCATTGCCTGACTTCTCAGCCAATCGGGAAATGGATAACATACCCGCGCTTCCTGATTGGCGTAGAGGCCAGTGCTTTTCTAACACACGTGAGTGGGCTGCGAGCGCAATGCTCTGCGCTTGGAGTCCACTCTTTTTTGAAGCCTATTAGAGCCTATATGTAGCCGGACGCATGAATAAGGGATGGCCATGGTGGCTGCGGATAGATTCATGCTATGCATGAGTGTATCCATTTAGCATAGGGGGTGGGTGGCGAGGATAGAGGGGGCATCCGTGCACCCTTAATGGACAGGCTGCCCCTGGTTGGCTTTATTTTCACAGTTGATGTCTTGAACAGACATGACTCTTGTGGAATTACTTTGTCCAATGTGTTTTGCACTGTTTGAAAGCTTTTTGAGTAATTATTTTACTTTATTTAATTTGCAATTTACATGTTCTTATAACAGGAAGCACATATATTAGTGTACATAGATTTATATCTGTCTGGTATTTGAATGATTTAGTGTGCAGCTTCCAAAAAAAAAGTTTTTTTGGGGGAAACACTGAGCGCAGATGTATTTTATTTTCTAGTTTGCTGAAGCAGTTCCTATACTCATGCAAAGCTGACCTGCTGCTGGCCAATTTTGATCAAACTCTCATTTAAAATTAAGAGATTGCAGATGATACAGCAAGATAAAATTGGTCAGGACATTTTTAATGAGGAAAAATGTTTGAAATGTATGCAAATTAACTAGAGACACAGAGCACAGGCTGGGTCTTTACTACAAAATGTAAAAAGCTGAAGATACGGTAGTGTTGAACTGACTAGCAGCAATACATTTTTAACCAGTAATAATAGATTCATATGCCTAGCCTATATTTTATTTATGGGGATGGGGAGGCAGTAAAAATGAGTGATATAATTTGAGATGGCGTTCCATTCATACTACTTTTGCACTTAGGTCTTTTCTTTCAAACAGTGTAGTAATGTGTTGCAAACTAAAGGCAGCTCCATGAACAGATATTTAGTAACAAGTGAATGCTGAGGACCCCCCCAAAAAAAAAAAAAAAATTACAACCCCTCCTTATAACAAAAGTACATATTTTTTAGGTAAGTCTTGCTCCATTCCCTAATCACTCCCTGTAGTTTGTCAGGCTTCTTTATGTTTGCACTGTAGTAGCTTCATCATAAAAAGGGTATCACTAAATAGATTCCACTAATTAATTGCATTAAGTGCTTTCACCATGTCGGGAGGTATCGTCATCATCCCTCTGCTCAAATGCATATAATAGCCACAAGAAAGTTCTATGGAGTTTTAGAGGTACTGAAAATTCTAACAACCACAAATTTAATAAAATGTTTTTTATTAACATAATGCTAAAATCTTACAAAAAAGGGGCATCCATACACTAGTGATGTAACCGCATAGCCGCAGTGACACTAGGGAGTGGAACACCTGACAGCTGAGCCACCTCTCATAATCAACCCTACCAAGCGGACTATAATAAGGATTTAAAACTGGTGGATTTAATCAGTCTGGATGACACTATAGCCCGCATCTTGCAAATCCACTGCATTTCATATGGTACCCATCACATTAATGTCCTGATTGGGTGTTAATCTGCTATAAAGGGCATCCATATTGATAGCAATAAACCAAGTGGTGCTTCATTGGTCTTGGTTAAGGTACTTTATAGCAGCATACCACCCTGACAGGACATCAATGTCTTCTGTACATTTTTCCAGCAGAGAATTCTGGAACAATAAAGATATAATGTCTTCATGTTGATAGCATTGGAGTTCATACTGCACCATAATGTTTTCAGCTTTAGAGACTCCCCCTACCTCCATGTATAGGGGGTAGCAATGGGCCCTTATTGTGCTCTGTTCTGTGGAAACCTATAGCTGGGGGGTGGGAGAGACACAGTTTTTGCAATGATGCCTTGTTGATGTACCTGTGCCACATTCTTTAATGGCATACTGTAGGTACCTCAGTGACATTATAATCTGGGATGGGATATTATTACATAGGATAGACATTATTGGAAGAACATTTTGGAACAGTTCATATTTGGATATGGAGGTTTTGGCACAACAAGATAGCAGGTTGACAATCTTTTTTCTCAAAACCTCAGCAAGCAACATCATTTTACATTCATCTAGCTCCCCCCAACTCTTAAGGGTGGCATAACTGTTCCAATGATGATTACAGGCATATCTTGATGTTAGGCACATCTTGGCTAGAGGGTATAGCTGGATATGCTTGATAAAAGCCTTTCACAGGGCAAGACAAACCACGGGAATCCCTTTTATTAAAGACAAATACACAAACTAGGACTGAGGCAGTTAAAATAATTACTAGGTATTTGGGACAGCACAATCAAATGAATAATACTAAAATACTGGTATTTGTTGTTGATGGATCCTAAAGTATATTATAACATAATTTGTAGCAGACCACCCACAAATAATGAATAGGAGAGCACTTTTGCTCAAAGAGAAATTAGTACAAAGTCAATAAATAGGCAGCAAGAGAGGTTTTCCATATAAACCAAAAGGGACTTTCAAATATGGTGACTGTAAACCTATGAATTTCATGAACTATAGACCTGCAGGTGTTATATACAGTACTTATTCACCCGTGAGTGTGAGGTACGGTATTCTACAGTATCTCACAAAAGTGAGTACACCCTTCATATTTTTGTAAATATTTTATTATATCTTTTCATGTGACAACACTGAAGAAATGACACTTTGCTACAATGTAAAGTAGTGAGTGTACAGCTTGTATAGCAGTGTAAATTTGCTGTCCCCTCAAAATAACTCAACACACAGCCATAAATGTTTAAACCGCTGGCAACAAAAGTGAGTACACCCCTAAGTGCAAATGTCCAAATTGGGCCCAAAGTGTCAATATTTTGTGCGGCCACCATTATTTTCTAGCACTGCCTTAACCCTCTTGGGCATGGAGTTCACTAGAGCCTGCCAGTTTGCCACTGGAGTCCTCTTCCACTCCTCCATGACATCATAGAGCTGGTGGAAGTTAGAGACCTTGCGCTCCTCCACCTTCCATTTGAGAATGCCCCACAGATGCTCAATAGGGTTTAGGTCTGGAGACATGCTTGGCTAGTCCATCACCTTTACCCTCAGCTTCTTTAGCAAGACAGTGGTCATCTTGGAGGAGTGTATGGGGTCGTTATCATGTTGGAATACTGCCCTGCAGCCCAGTCTCTGAAGGGAGGGGATCATGCTCTGCTTCAGTATGTCACAGTACATGTTGGCATTCATGGTGCCCTCAATGAACTTTAGCTCCCCAGTGCCGGCAGCACTCATGCAGCCCCAGACCATGACGCTCCCACCACCATGCTTGACTGTAAGCAAGACACACTTGTCTTTGTACTCCTCACCTGGTTTCTGCCACACATGCTTGACATCATCTGAACCAAATACGTTTATCTTGGTCTCATCTGACCACAGGACATGATGCCAGTAATCCATGTACTTAGTCTGCTTGTCTTCAGCAAACTGTTTGCTGGCTTTCTTGTGCATCACCTTTAGAAGAGGTTTCCTTCTGGGACGACAGCCATGCAGACTAATTTGATACAGTGTGCAGTGTATGGTCTGAGCCCTGACAGGCTAACCCCCCACCCCTTCAACCTCTGCAGAAATGCTGGCAGCACTCATATGTCTATTTCCCAAAGAGAACCTCTGGATATGACGCTGAGCATGTGCACTGAGCTTCTTTGGTCGACCATGGTGAGGCAGGTTCTGAGTGGAACCAGCCCTGTTAAACTGCTGTATGGTCTTGGCCACCGTGCTGCAGCTCAGTTTCAGGGTCTTGGTAATCTTCTCATAGCCTAGGCCATCTTTATGTAGAACAACAATTCTTTTTCAGATCCTCAGAGAGTTCTTTACCATGAGGTGCCATGTTGAACTTCCAGTGACCAGTATGAGAGTGAGAGAAATAACACCAAATTTAACACCTGCTCCCCATTCACACCTGAGACCTTGTAACACTAACAAATCACATGACACTGGGGAGGGAAAATGGCTAGTTAGACCCAATTTGGACATGTTTTCAGCAGTTTAGACATTAATGGCTGTTTGTTGAGTTATTTTGAGGGGACAGCAAATTTACACTGTTATACAAGCTGTACACTCACTACTTTACATTGTAGCAAAGTGTAATTTCTTCAGTGTTGTCACATGAAAAGATAGAATAAATTATTTACAAAAATGTGAGGGGTGTACTCACTTTTGTGAGATACTGTATATAGGTCAGCAACTTCAATTCTCCTATTGGTTGGTGTAGAGCCCAATACCATAGCTATAGCCCCCCTGGCATTAAATTGGTGGTCTTGTACAGAGTACATCCAGATTTCTAGAGAAGGGATTGTTAGTTGTAGTTAGGATAAGTACATCATCTTATGATGTTATGATATTTATATAATTTTGCTGATTCTGGCCAATCCATACCAAGATATTGTGTATATGGTGTATATCATGGTAATATGTATGCTGATGCTATGTAATGGTTGCCACTGTTCATGTGCATTCCCAGCTACCTATGGGTGGAGAGGTAACTCAGCTCTCAGATGTTCCACCCCCTGGGCATAATTTCGGCTATGCGTTGACATCAATGGTGTGCTAACAATTTGTGTATGTCATGATATTGCATAGAGGGGTTGGTCCCAGCAGTTTGGCACAGTGACACATGAAAGGAGCTATCCTGCCCCTTGCTTCTCTGTCTTTGTGCTGCTTTTTGGAGCTATGACTAAAGCATGTGGGGTGAGTGAACCCCCAGCATTGTACAAATTAAGGATCCTGACTTATTTAGTCAAAGGTGTAACTAGAACCTTCAGGGCCCCAGTGAAAGAAATCATGAAGGGCCCCCCTGACCCCCGAAGGTCCATGTGTCACCCCTGTACACCTGGATAGGAGAAGCGGTAGGGGCGGCATATGGAGGAACCGATCTCCCTCCATTTTCTTCTTGTAGCCGATGAATGCCGGCGGGAGTTAGAGGAGAAGTAGACTTTCAGTGACTGCAGGAGGAAAATGGAGGGTATTGGTTCCTCCATATGCCGCCCTTTCTCCTATCCAGGTGTGCAGGGGTGAGGCATGGGCCCCCTAGTACATGGGGCTGGGATAAGTGGCAGCGAGCGGTTTGTTTGGGGATGGGATCAGTGGCATCAGTGGTGGTGGGGTGGATGGGATCAGTGGGAGCAGTGGAGTGGGGGGATGGGATCTGTGGTGGTGGTGGGGGGATGGGATCAGTGGCGGCAGTGGTGGCGATGAGGGGGTGGGATCAGTGGCGACGGCGGGGGTGGCTTTACATTACATTTACATTACACAACCCCTGCACCTCTGGACCCCTTTACATTACACAAACCCCTGCACCTCTGCACCCCTTTACATTACACAGTCCCCACACAGCTCTGGACTCCTGCACATTTCACAGACCCCCCACAGCTCTGCCCCCCCAGCTCTGGACCCCCTCCATGTTACACAGACCCCCCCAGCTCTGCCCCACCCCAGTTCTGGACCCCCTCCATGCTACACAGCCCCCCAGCTATGGACTCCCCTCACAGCTCTGCACCCCCTCCATGTTACACAGACCGCCCCCCCAGCGTTTCATCCCCTCCATGTTACACAGACCCCCCCAGCATTTCACCCCCTCCATGTTACACAGGACCCTCCCATCTCTGCCCCTTCCTACCTTATGGAGAGGGGGAGACGCAGACAGCAGCTCTGCACAGGGGTCGGGAACTGCTGGTGTTAATTTTTTCCGGGCACCCCCGCACCTTGTCACAGCTCACCCCTGTCTCTCCCTGCCCAGTCACAGCACCACTGGCGGGGGCCCCTCACAGTGCACACTGACAGACGGGCAAGCAGGGGCCCCTCTCACGGGTGGGCAGTGCCCCCCCTGCAGTAGCGGAACTCCAGGGCCCAGTCACAAGCGTGACTGGTGCGACCGTGATCGTTCCGCCACTGCATTTAGTGGTAGGTTCTACCTATATTATTTATATAATCTGAGAATATTTTGATGAATGGCAACAGGGGCACTGATTGATATAATATTATTGTTGTTATTATTATTATTATTATTATTATTATTATTATTTACAGTGCCTTGACATTTTCCACATTTTGTCATGTTACAACCAAAAACGTAAATGTATTTTAGTAGGATTTTATGTGATAGACCAACACAAAGTGGTGCATAATTGTGAAGTGGAAGGAAAATGATAAATGGCTTTCAAAATTTTTTACAAACAAATATCTGAAAAAAGTGGAATGCATTTGTATTCAGCCCCCTTTACTCTGATACCCCTAACTAAAATCTAGTGGAACCAACTGCCTTCAGAAGTCACCTAATTAGTAAATAGAGTCCACTTGTGTGTAATATAATCTCAGTATAAATCCAGTTGTTCTGTGAAGCCCGCAGAGAGAACCTTTGTGAACAAACAGCATCATGAATGCCATGGAACACACCACATAGGTTAGGGATAAAGTTGTGGTGAAGTTTAAAGCAAGGCTAGGTCATAAAAAAATATCCCAAGCTTTGAACATCTCACAGATGTTCAATCCATCATCTGAAAATGGAAAGAGTATGGCACAACTGCAAACCTACCAAGACATGGCCATCCACCTAAACTGACAGGCCAGGTAAGGAGAGCATTAATCAGAGAAGCAGCCAAGAAGCCCATGGTAACTCTGGAGGAGCGGCAGAGATCCACAGCACAGGTGGGAAAATCTGTCCACAGGACAACTATTAGTCCCAGCATGTGCATAAAATCATGGGTCAATGACGTGCTGCCATGATACCCACTGGTAGTTTTTGCAAACGTGTGCTATTGCTGCTTATGTAATCCAAATGTATTATTATTATTGTACTTATGTTATACATATTTATTGGACATTATATTTGTAGAAACTACACACCCAGCCCACCTTTCTTCCCTGAAGAAGGAACCTACGCAATAAACATTCCGAAACACGTTGAATTCTGGTCTGATCTGGAAAACCTGAAGCTCTTGAGCCAGCAGCAGTTTTTCTGGCCAGCTCAGTGCTCCAGCACACCACAGGATCTGGGTGTTTAAGGTGAAAATCCTCATCATGTTATTTTTTTTTATGTCATGTTCTTGTCTCAACACTAGGGACTATGTTTGTACATCTTGTGTGTTTTTAATATGTTAATAAATGTACTTTTTTAAATTTATTGTTACATCTTCTTACTTTTTCACACTCCCCAACTTCCTCAAAAGTCCCAAACGGGGTTAACCATTGTGTAGTTCTAGTATCATGGGATGTTGGTAGTCATATGGGGGTTATCTGACCTGGTAGCTCCTTTTCTTGTTTCACTATTAGTCATGCACTCCACAAATCTGGCATTTATGGAAGAGTGGCAAGAAGAAAGCCATTGTTGAAAGAAACTAGAAAACAAGAGAAAAAGGAAAGCGTACGCACCTAGTGCATTACCAAAAACAATTTTTATTAAAATGATAGCAAGAGAGGGTACTCACAAAATGGTGGGTGCACAACCTGTGCAGACTATGACAGAGTAAAAGCTGACGCGTTTCGGGGGCGCGCCCCTTTCCTCAGAGCTTTGTTCGGTAACAAAGCTCTGAGGAAAGGGGTGCGCCCCCGAAACGCGTCAGCTTTTACTCTGTCATAGTCTGCACAGGTTGTGCACCCACCATTTTGTGAGTACCCTCTCTTGCTATCATTTTAATAAAAATTGTTTTTGGTAATGCACTAGGTGCGTGCGCCTTCCTTTTTCTCTTGTTTTCTAGTCGCTTTCGGATTTCCCCGTCCGAGGAGGGCTGCACACATCGATGCATTTCCCTTCGCCTAGTCGGTAGTCTGCCGCACAAGAGGACTTATCAGCTCGGGATTTTCTCACTTTCTTTCTTTTTATTGTTGAAAGAAAGCCATAAGAGTCCCATTTGCAGTTTGTGAGAAGACGTGAGGGACACAGCAAACGTCGAAGAAGGTGGTCAAATGAGACCAAAATTTACTGTAACTCCAATGCAATCATGTAACAGATGGTTGCCCTGAGCATTGCCTGCAATGGCTGGTAATGGCTCATGAAATGCTTCTCTAGGATTAGTAGCAAAAGTCTGGTTCTGTGCACACACAGAAATTGGAATGCTGGAACATTACTGTGAATCGATTTCAATCATTCTGCTTTCTTTGGAGAAAAGAGAATAGTGTGGTGACCATGCATGTGTTGTATGCACCTGTTACCTTAGAAAAGTACATAATATTTTGATAGGTCTTGCAGGTATGGTGACGAGAATGTGTCTTACTTGTCATCTTTCTCTGAAGGACATCTTCCTGTCTCAAAGCAGTAAAGGGTGCTAAGAGTTAGCATTTTTAGCATGAAGACCAGTTTCCCACTGCAGCACTGTAGTTTAGCCTCAGCACAGATTTTACCCCATTTTAGCTGGGATCCCATAGACTTTCTATTAGTTATTATCTTTATTATTATACAGGATTTATATAGCGCCGACAGTTTGCGCAGCGCTTTACAATATTAGGGCAGACAGTACAATTACAATACAATTCAATATCAGAGGGCCTTGCTCATTAGAGATTACAATCTGGAAGTCAAGTGATACGAAAGGGCAATAACTGTGGGGGAAGAGCTGATGAAGAAAATAAAAGTGCAGTTGTTAGGTGGCAGCAGGATAGTCTTCCCTAAAGAGAAAAGTTTTCAGGGATCGCCTGAAAGTGGATAGATTTGGGGACAGCCTGACAGATTGTGGTAGGGAATTCCAGAGGATGGGAGAGGCTCGGGAGAAGTCCTGGAGGCGAATATGGGAGGAGGTGATAAGAGAGCTGGAAAGCAGGAGGTCTTGGGAGGAACGAGGAGAACAATTAGGTTGGCATTTTGAGACTAGGCTAGTGATGTAGCTGGGAGCAGAGTTGTGGATGGCTTTGTAACTTAGTGGCCAGTGGAGGGATTGGCAGAGAGGGGTAGCAGACGCTGAGCGGTTTGTAAGGTAGATGAGTCTGGCAGCAGCATTCATGATGGACTGAAGGGGGGATAGTCTATTTAAGGGTAGGCCAATGAGGAGGGAGTTGCAGTAGTCGAGGCGAGAGATGACCAGGGAGTAAATCAGGAGCTTTGTGGTTTCATTGGTTAGGGAGGGACATATTTTAGAGATGCTGCGAAGGTTGAGGCTGCAAGGCTTGGAAAGTGATTGGATATGGGGCCAAAAGGAGAGTTCAAAGTCCAGGATAACACCAAGCACCCTGACATGTGGGGATGGGTGGATGGTTGTGCCATTGCTCTTGACAGAGAAGTCAGTTGAAGAGGCACGTGGGGGAGGAAATATTATGAGTTTGGTTTTGGACAAGTTGAGTTTTAGGAAGTGGTGTGACATCCAGGCAGATGTGTCTGTTAGTAAGTTAGTGAAGCGTGAGGAGACTGATGGAGTGAGTTGAGGGGTGGAGAGGTAAATTTGGGTGTCATCAGCGCAGAAATGATATTGAAAGCCATGGGAGGCTATCAGCCGGCCCAGAGAAGAGATGTGTAATGAAAATAAGAGAGGTCCAAGAACAGAACCTTGGGGAGGAAGAGAAAGGAAGAGGAGAGGAGGAAGTAGAATTGAATGTGGTGCATTGGCATAGGTAAGATGAGAGCCACCGAAGAGCACAGTCACAGAAACCGAGGGAGTAACGTTTTTTGAGGAGGAGTGGGTGGTCAACTGGATCAAAGGCAGCCAAAAGGTCCAGAATTAGGAGTACAGAGTAGTATCCATTGGTTTTTGCGGTTAGTAGGTAATTTGTGAGTTTTAGAATGGGGTTAAGAAGTTTATTCTTAACAAGGTGGTCACTCAGTTGGTTGTAGACCAGGCATTCGAGGAGTTTGGGGAAAAGGGGAACAAGGAGATAGGGCAAAGATTGTTAAGATTGGTAGGGTCCAGGGATGGCTATTTGAGTATGGGGGTGACCAATGCATGTTTTAAAGCATTGGGGAAGATGCCAGAAGAGAGCAAGAGATTGAAGATGTGAGTTAGAGAGTGTAGTACAGAGTCAGAGTGTGACCGTAGTATTTGAGAGGGAATAGGGTCCAGGGGACAGGTGGTTAGGTGGGCATTAGAAAGAAGTTTAACAACTTTGTCTATAGCAGCAGGTTTGAATAAGGATAGTGTCGATTGTACTTGTTGACCTGTTAACTGGGGAAGATACCTGTAGAGTGGAGATTTCATCACAAATTGTGTCAATCTTTTTTTTTGAAGTGATTATCAATCTCCTGGGCAGTGAGTGAGTTAGCGGGCGGAGGCGGTGGAGGACAAAGTAAGAAGTTGAAGGTAGAGAAGAGTTGATGGGGGCTGGATGAGAAGGTGTTAATAAGAGTGGTAAAATAGGTCTGCTTGGCAGTGTGGAGGCAATAATTGTATATTTGGAGAGCAGATTTGTATTGGTTGAAGTCTTTGAGAGACTTAGTCTTGTGCCACAAGCGCTCAAGAGTGCGGCTATGCTTTTTGAGATTTGTGGTGTTGTTCATTTGCCAGTGTTGTAGGGGTCGAGGCCTGATTCTGTGTGTGGTGAGGGGAGCGAGCTCATCCAGGGTGGAGGACAGGAATTTATTGTAGACAGCAGTGACTTGGTTGGGGCAGGACAGGGGTGAGATTTTTTCATAGAGGTGGTTATTAGCAGAATAGAGGAGAGAAGGGATGAACTGGCAAAGGTTTCTACAGGTGATGGTTAGGCGATTGGAGGGAAAGGTGATGCAAGACAGGGAGAGAGAGGAGCTAATAAGGTGGTGGTCAGAGAGAGGAAAAGGGTTGTTGGAGAAGTTGCATGGAGCGCATAGGTAGGAGAATACAAGGTCGAGGGTGTTTCCATCAGAGTGAGTAGAAACCTGTAGAAGCTTCAGGTCAAATGAGGTGGTTAGACTAAGTAGCTTATAAGTAGCAGTAGTTTTAGTGTTAACAGGGATTTTGAAGTCACCAAGAAGGATTATAGGAATTTCAGAAGAGAGAAAGTAGGGTAGCCAGGCAGAAAATTCATCAAGGAAAGCTGACAGCGGTCCAGGAGGCCGGTAGATCACAGCAATTCGTAGGGAAGTTGGAGAGAATAGACGTATACAGTGGGCTTCCAATGATGAAAGGGAAAGAGAGGGAGGAGAGTGAATAACCTGGAAGGTGCTCTGTGGGGATAGGAGGAGTCCCACTCCATCTCCCCTGCGTCCATTAGGCCTAGGGGAGTGAGTCCAGAGAAGGCCACTGTGGGAGAGGGAAGCAGGAGAAGGAAAATCAGATTTGAGGAGCCAGGTTTTGGTGACAGCAAGTAAATTAAAGGAATTAGTGACAAATAGGTCATGAACAGCGGTGAGTTTGTTGCAGACAGAGAGGGCATTCCAGAGAGCACAGGAGGAGGAGAGGCTGGTTTTGGGAAGAAGGGGAATGGAGATTAAATTGCGTAGATCGCGACTACTGCTAGAGGGTGTGGGGTGGTGGTGATGGGTGTGTTGGGTATAGTTAAATGAGGGATGCCCAGGTTTTGGGGAAATATGTGGCTCACGCAGTTTTCACAGGTTTTCGATTTTCTTTTTTTTCCCCTGATAATGCGCACCAAAGATGTTGAATGCAGGACTTTTGGTGTGATTTCAGAAAATGTGCTAAAAATGTATGACCTAATAGAATGTGTATGGGACTGTGGCTAAACCACAGCACAACAGTGTGAATCTAGCCTAATACTATTAAATATTTATCTCTTCTGTGATATTATTATTATTATTATTATTATTATTATTATACCCCTTGATTAGTAAGTAAAATATTTCTCATAATTTTAGTTGATAATAGCACTTAGAGTATATAGTTTACCCAATCAGTATAATCACATATACATTTTAACCTGTGTTGACCTCTATAACCTGCATCACTTACCTCTGAACTCTGCATAACTTACTACTGACTGCTGAATTTTGCATCACTTACTACGGACCTCTGCATCACTACTGACCTCTGAACTTTGCATCAGTTACTACTGCCTTCTGAACACTTCGTCACTTACTACTGACCTCTGAACTCTGCATCATTTACTGCTGACCTCTGAACTCTGCATCACTTACTACTGCCCTCTGAACACTGCGTCACTTACTACTGATCTCTGAACATTGCATCAATTACTACTGATCTCTGCTCTCTGCATCACTTACCACTGACCTCTGAACTCTCCATCCCTTCCTACTGACCTCTGAACATTGCATCATTTATTACTGACCTCTGAACTCTACATCACTTACTACTGACCCCTGAACTCTGCATCACTTACTACTGACCTCTGAACATTGCATCAGTTACTACTGATCTCTGAACCCTGCATCACTTTCTACTAACCTTTGAGCGCTGCCTCGCTTTCTACTGACTTCTGTGTAACTTATTACTGACCTCTGAACTCTGCATTTCTTAATACTGACCTCTAATTCCTTTTCTACTAACCTCTGAACCTCTGGTCACTTACTATTGACCTAATTGTCACTACTGACCTCTGTGTCATTTACTACAGAGTTTAGGGGTCAAAGGTAAGTGATGCAGAGTGATGCAGACCAACAATAAACGACTTAGACTTCAGAGGTCAGTAGTGAAACAGAGTGCAGAGTGCAGTAGAAAGTGGCCTTCTGTCCTCCAGTACACTCAAACAGACTTCCCCCTGCCCTGCACAGCTTACATCTGTTATTCCTCTTCCTGGACTCATCACAGTACTGCACCTCAGGCTCTCTTCTGCCTTTTCCCTGGTCTAGTAGGTGGGGCTAAATTACAGCCAATCATAGCCCTGCTACTGCCCCAGCCTAGTGCTGACCTTTCCAATAGAAGAAAGAAGCGGCACATCCAGGTGATTTCCAGGCTTTATTTGGGTCAAGGGCACCACAAATACCAGCAAGCAATCCGTAGACGAGTTTCACACACCAGTCGTGTGCTTAATCATTACAATGACTACAAGTCTCAGTGAAGCCTATATACCTGCCACCACACCCTCAAAGAGGCGGAGCCAGGCCACGAAGCAGGCAAACAGGTGTACACCTTAATCAGAGGAGGGTGTGTACCTGGTCAGCAGCATTGGGGAAAAAAAATATACACTTATATATCCAGACAAAATACACTTATATATCCAGAAAAACGATTCTGTCCGACATACACCAACCGATATCAAGTGGTCGACATGACCATCCCCATCAGCTGCAAAGCAGGCACACATCCCAATCTGAATGAAGTCCACACAGTGCTACTGATAAAAACCTATTAATGACAAACAGACATAGAGACATGTGCAACAATGTGTGAACTTTAGGGTCCGACAGACCCCAAGCAAATACACAAAACACTGTTTCATATACATCTCATTTGCAGGTATTCAATATAAATGCAAGACAATTTGTGCCACATATATTATCAAAACATGAGTACAAAAACCAATGCACAAAAAAGACAAAAAACAAAGTAGTTAAAAACAATGCAACATCTCCATAGGCATTGGCCCATGTACGATCGATCACACACGTTCAGACTATACAGATAGGAGCTTATAGGCATGTAGGCATGTAAACATGGGGGGAGCGGATAGAAACAAATCTTAGCCCCTCCAAAAGAAGGGTTATGGGAGCAGACATATATCCTAAGACACCTAAGGCAAATGGAAAGACCCTTGACAGAGAGATCCCTCATCCCATATCCAGTCAAGCCCCACTTAGGTCCACCGATCCTAATTCGGTCGGCCCATCCATGGCTTTTCATGGTTTTGGAATGGTAGGGTAGGTGGGACCTGGAAAACCCCAGCCCGGGTATACCCCAAGATCAAAGGCCACCCAACAGCACAGCACCTACCTAGTGTTACCATGAGGCCACCAGACCCCACAAAGCCAAATACCACTCGGGTCTGCCGATCCCAATTTGGTCGGCCCATCTATGATCCCCATAGTGGTAAATAAAGTGAATCAGACTTAGATACTCAAACAAGATGGATAAAGAGGTCTAGAACAACCCAACCATATCCATCCTGTCCCCTCAACCACTAATGCTATTTCAGGGGGGAAACAACCACAGCACACATCATATGCTATAGTTAAGTAAACCGAGTATCCCCAATGCACCACATATATAAAGGGGACACTAGGATGGGGCCCCATTTGTGTATAGACATATATGCAACAAGGAGCAGGGATCATGTGGGATCTTAAGGGTACCTATCACTAAACATAAATAGATCCCACATATATCCCATGGGCACAGCACAACTAGATGTGCACTAGCACAGATGTCCCCATCCAAAAGGAACCACTCTACCTGCCAGAGAGAGGAACATCAGGGCGATATAAGATGTTCATTCACAAGAAACCCCCCACCAACATGTGAGTATTAATGTAGGAAAAGCAGTCCCATTCCTCCACTATCTATAAAAGTGTCTCGCATCTCACTCGAAGTTGAGTCAGATTGGGATGTGAGTCTGGAGAATAAAAATCCAATATATATATATATATATATATATATATATATATATATATATA
>BLSH010224154.1:49075-61459 GCA_018402905.1 Glandirana rugosa | reverse complement strand
CCCCAAGATCAAAGGCCACCCAACAGCACAGCACCTACCTAGTGTTACCATGAGGCCACCAGACCCCACAAAGCCAAATACCACTCGGGTCTGCCGATCCCAATTTAGTCGGCCCATCTATGATCCCCATAGTGGTAAATAAAGTGAATCAGACTTAGATACTCAAACAAGATGGATAAAGAGGTCTAGAACAACCCAACCATATCCATCCTGTCCCCTCAACCACTAATGCTATTTCAGGGGGAAAACAACCACAGCACACATCATATGCTATAGTTAAGTAAACCGAGTATCCCCAATACACCACATATATAAAGGGGGACACTAGGATGGGGCCCCATTTGTGTATAGACATATATGCAACAAGGAGCAGGGATCATGGAGGACCTTAAGGGTACCTATCACTAAACATAAATAGATCCCACATATATCCCATGGGCACAGTACAACTAGATGTGCACTAGCACAGAGGGGACATCCAAAAGGAACTACTCTACCTGCCAGAGAGAGGAACATCAGGGCGAAATAAGATGTTCATTCACAAGAAACCCCCCCACCAACATGTCGGTATTAATGTAGGAAAAGCAGTCCCATTCCTCCACTATCTATAAAAGTGGCTCGCATCCCACTCGAAGTTGAGTCAGATCGGGATGTGAGTCTGGAGAATAAAAATCCAATATACTTCTCTCTGGCAGAGGGTCCTAAAGGTGTCCCCATCCCTCTTATGTGCGTGGACCTTTTCTATCACTTGAACCCCCATTGCCGAGGTGTCCCTATTGTGGTATTGGTTAAAGTGCCTAGCCACATTTGTGGAAAGATTCTTTTCCACACTATATATGTGCTGTTTAAACCGATCCCTCAGTCTCCTGATGGTCCTTCCTTTATATTGCTTTTTACAGATCAGACAACTAATTAGATAAACAACATGACTTGTATTGCAGTTAAAGAAGGAATTGATAACATAGGTTTTTTGGGTACTAGTGGACTGAAAAACATTGCCCCCCTTAATGTGAGAACAGCAGAGACAATTTGCCGCTCCACATCTATAGTTGCCTCTACAATGCAGCCAGGTAAATGATGGAGTGGTTTTGCTCTTGAAAAAACTGAGTGGTAGAGAGCCACCCAATGTGGGGGCCCTCCGGGAGATCACATTAACCCCTTCAGCTAGGATTTTCCCACATACATCATCAGAATATAGGATAGGTAGATGTTTTTTGAATATATCCCTAATATCCCTAAATTCATTACTATAAGGTCAAACAATAGGGACTTCGTTTATTGCGACTTCTCTTTGCTGTGGTAGTCCCCCCTTCCAAAAGGTCACTACGATTCCTACCCCTCGCAATGGTGAGTGCCGTCTCTAGCATCCATCTCGGGTATACCCGTTGTAGAAATCTCAGAAAAAGGGCACTGACCTCACATTCAAATTGTTGGTCACTACTACAGATGCGGTGCACCCAGTGCTGACCTTTAGTACCCACCCCCTCCCAGGCATAAACAAACACTGTGTCAAACTAACTAATAATGACACTTGTGGGCCCGCACACATTGCACTCATAGAGGATACGCCACTGTGTAGCTTCAGTCCCTAGATGTGGCTGGATTCATTATTTTTCATTTTTTTCCCCTTTATTTTCAGCTTTTGATCCTGCTAGTAATACATTTCTTGTCATGGGGTGACACGGCTTAATAATTGTACTGTACCTATGGAGGAGGCCTCATTGTCACCCTAGGAAAGAAAGACAGAACACCTCCCTGTCTCCTCTTCTACATTACATTATGGGAAGGAGGGTTCTTCACAGAGGGAGTTGGGAACTAAGTAACTAACAAATGTTAACAGAGGCAAAGAGCACAGGGAGGTATACTGTAAGCTCACATGACTTCTGGCAAGATGGACAAGTATTTTTCTGCATTTATTAAACACATTTAAAAAATGCTTTCAAGGTACTGTATATTTAGCGGACTATAAAATACAAATAAAACTGCAGCACTAGTAAGAAAAAAGTCCATAAACCAAATGTACAAAGAATGGTGCAGCACTGGTAGTGACACTTCTCCACAACCAATGGAATGGAAGCCTTGGGCATCCTACTGCTGTGGTTCCCCGGTCACTAAAGGTGAAGAACCTCGTGTGAAGGTTAAAAGAAGCGGTCCAACTTTTGCCTGACAGGACGGGTGGTTCTGGCACCACCTGCCACTAGGTGGAGCAAGGGACATTTCCTGGCCACGCTACGCAGCGACACGCCCCAAAAGGAAGTAATAATGTGATGTATATAATACACGTGGAATAGTCCTGAGGAAGCAGATTGACTGCGAAACGTTGACTCTACTTCCACATTACTTAGTACCACCTGTATGCTTGGATGGTCATGTTAAAATGTATTATACATCCTTTTTTTACATTTGTATGGAAATTTTAGAATTTGTTATAAATAAAATTTGCTTTTATGGAAAAAATTATGTCTGTGCTCACTTTATATGACAAACAATCCAGTAAAGTCCCTTTTCTCTGTTTGAACCACACCCCAGGTGAGGCTATCCTTGTGTCTGGATCTGGTTCTTTTTTCTTTCTTCACTGACCTATGGGATGTGGATTGTATAGTTGTCTCCAACACTGATCACCCACCTTAGATATTTACATATCCACACCCAATGTCATAACATCCTCCACTACAATGTTCAGAATGAAAAATCCCAAAGTGCAACGGTGTCGCTTTATTTCAATATGATTTCCACAGCATAAGTGAAGCTTCTGTAAATATCAAATGAATAGTCACCGCCATATTTGAATCCCAGTATGGGATTAACAAATGGAACCAGACACCTCATTTGCTTTGAGTGTTGAATTAAGTCATGGGTATCAATAAGGATAAAAAGAACACTCTAATGGTTTAGATTACCCAGGGCTATTTTATTGTTAAAAACACATATACAACCATTACATATAGTAAAAAAAGTTGCTACCTGTGTGACTGGTGGTGTGAGTGATAATGTCAGCATTCGAAAGCTCCTCCCTATATGGGAGGAGCATACATAATGAGGAGGTTTCTTGTTTTCTTTGTACTATTTGACCTCATGGCATAGTAACCAAACTCCTGCATCCTCCCCCACCCCCCACACCCCCCACACCCCCCACACATACACACACACACACGTTTCCCCTTTTACCAATTCCCCTTTCCCACACGCTTACCTTAACCCCCCCACTTCACTCCTGGAGACCCAGGGCACTCCATCCAGTTGCTTCTACACCCCCCACCCCCAACAATACTAAAAGTGTTGATGATCCATCTTGCCCTATTAACCACTCGCCTGCCCCCTACTTCACCCTCCTTCCTTCTCACCCCTAACCATGTTAAAATATATAATTATCTGAGATAATGCCTTTGGCATCAACTGATGAACACCCTTGGTGCTTCCCTTTTTTGTACTGAAAACCCATTTGAATAAACAATTTATTCAAAAAAACACACTCAAAATAATGCAACGTGTCTAGGGTGCCATTAACAAGCAGTTTTACTTACCTTACTTCTTGCTGCTGCAGGTTTTCTCCCTTCTATGCAAATGGCCCTTTGAAGCTCTTCTCTTAGGTACTAAGTTAGTCACTGGCACTCTGGCGTCATGCATTGTAAGTGAAAACGTTGAGGGCCCATCCTACAGCATCAGAGGGAATCAGTGAGTGTCATCTACCAGGAAAGTGAGGGATAACGTAAGTAAAACTGCTTTTAAATGATGCCCTTCAAAAAATTAATAATTAAAGTGTTACTAAACCCAGGACCCTGGACCCTGCATTCACTATCTCTGGTCTCCAACAGTACACAGAACATGGAAATGCAATAATTTTGGTAAATATAAACTGCTAAATACCTTTTCTCATCAGCATTATATAGCAGTTTTGTGACTTCTATCAGGGTCTTGCCAAGTACTAGTTAAAGCTTGTAGGAGTTTTCATTAAACTCTGACTGTCCTATGAGGCTGCAGGACCCCTGACCCTATGTCTGGATAGTGCCGATTGGCCCTGTTCTGGTCACATGCACCCTCCCAAGAAAAAAAAAAACACTAGCAATACAAAGCCTCTAAAGGTTCTATCTTATCAGGAGATAGCTTGGGGAGAGTGGCAGAAGGGGAGGATCAGAGAAGACAGAATCAAACTGCATTTTTACACAATACAGAGGATTAATCCCTTAGGTTCCGCAGTGAGCATAACAAACATGCTTTACTGCATATACAGACTGATTTTATTGCTGTGGGTTTAGTAACACTTTAACCCTTGCAGTGCAAAGGAGCCTCAATGCAAAGGTAATTTTGTAATTTCCTTGAAGTTTAGCTTTAACACACAGACCTTTTACTCATTAGACCCCTTGTCTTTTATTTTTGATCATTGTTTTTGAATAGGACTTGAAAAAGGTTATTCATGCTAGTCTGTAAAATAGAATTGAGGTGAGGTAGTGTTTTTCTACATTATCCTTTACGTCCTAAGACAAACACAAGTTACAAGGTAGTGAAAGGTACTTGGCTCATATTTCAACCCTAAACTGCAAGTGAAGAGCAGCACATAGGTGGAAGAACTGGATTCACTTTATTCACATATTCTATTTCCATTTACAATTTGGAAAACGAGGAGATTCCACTGTGAAAGAACTCAGCGTTTCAAAAAACATTTTCTTTTTTGGCCATCAGCAGAGTTTGCATGCAGCTGCAATGTACATTAGAGGTCTAAGTTAAAGTTGTTGACTGCAGTGTTTTCTTGTTTAATCTAGACTTTATTTAATTATTAAGAATTATTTTCATTCCCTTCTCTAGTACTATGGCTTTCATGACTTTCATATTACCATACTGTATATCACGTAGCCATGGATTATTCCCAAAATCCTTATATCTAAATTATAGAAACGGAATCTTAGAGTCCAAATTGTAGCAGATACAGGCTAAGCACATACATTTCGAGTCACATCCACCCTACAAGTGTTCCTAGAGTCTACCCAGTGTGTTTCATTGGAGATTAGGCAGTCCCCTCTCTCCATCACACAATACAACATAACTCATCATGTGGGTGGGTGCATCGTGGTGTGGCAGCAGTAACACATACTCAGTCCAGGTGCAAATAATGAAACTTGTATTGAAGTCAATGAAAAACAGTTCACAACAAGCCCGGTGGAAGGAAGCCCAACCAGGAACACTCACAAACAGCATGTATCAGAACAAGTTTTAGCCAAACTGCAAGTGTCTGTCTGGAGGGGTGGAATGCGGCCTGGCAGTTCCTATTCACCTGGAACCTTTCCTTACCGTTAAGGCCTCATACACACGGACGTTTCTTAAAAAATAAACAAAACGTTGGGCCCGACGTCAAGGAAAAAATATCGGCGTTTTTCTGCGCTATGCATCGGCGTCGGCGTCAATAGGCGTTTTTTAAAAAAAAATCATCCCTATGCTATTTTTCAACCTAAAAACGTCGGTGTCAAAAAACGCCAGTTAACGCCAGTACAGTATTAGTTGCCGTTTTGCGGCGTCGGCGTCAAAAAATGCCAAAACGTTACAGCCTCAGAACGCGCTGGTTGTGGGTTCTAGTATCAGCTCACTAACGCCGATGCCATCTACAGCTCAAAAACGTTGGCGTTTTTATGGGGCCATTGACTAACATGGAGAGCTGCAAAAAAACGCCAGAAAACGCCGGCGTCAAAAAACGTCCGTGTGTATGAGGCCTAATACTGTCCCTGACAGACAGATGACCTGTCCCTACACCACCTACATGCTAGAATGCACACCAAACCCAGGAGAGGGGGTCTTAAATAGACTCTGCCATACCTAAGATGACTGCCAGAGCCACATGGGCCGCCAGCATCACTGCCCCAGTCACCCAGGAAACCATAGAGGAACTATGTTCCTCTTGACTTTCTCTCCCTCTGTAATGCTGCTGTGGATCAGCACCACCTGCATTGGAGAAAACAGAATGCACCTACCTAAAAGCATATCAGCAAGCCTGGCTATTGCTACAACAGGAACAGGAAGATGTGTTCTTTCCAACAGGTTCATATTAAGAGCTTAAAATAAATCTTGTCACAATAATAGTGTAATAAATATGTTCATAAATAGAAAGTATTTGGCATATACAGTACATACTTTGTTTCCATAAACCCCTAGAAATCCTCAAACCTAGATGTGGGACGTGTTATCTCAACGTAGAGCTCAGAAACCGTTTGCCTATCAGTGAAACTAAAAAAGCTACAGTATCAATTAGTTGAATTTAGCATATAAGTTATAGTATGTCCAAGCACCTTGAAACCCAAACAAATTAGTAGTAGTAGTAAATAAAGGTGAGTTACCGTTTATGTCCGAACCAGTGCTTGGAACTAATTTTACTTGTTTGGGGGTTCAGAGAATATTCTGTGAACAGATGAAGTAAATGAAACCCCACGACAAAGCACATTCTCTCTGTTGTAATGAGGACAAAGACCTCTTTGGCTAGGTGATTGTGGGGGTTGATGGGTGGGGAGTTTATAGGAATTAGGAAGCTCCCTTTAAACATAAGGGGGAACCTAGATGTCACCCCCATGTGAATGAGTCCCATGATGTAAATCCATTGTCAATCACATCATCTAGCCATGCAGATCCTCATCAATCAGGATGAATGGTGCTAAACAACGACCTCCTCTGAGGTAGTTACGTAATTCTGTGACATAATGCACTGGGAGGAGCCTATGAAGTCACGCCGCAAAACTGGGTCTGCTGGCCACCATTTTCCGTAAGCCTATCCCTATACAATTGCCTGTATTCTGATATGCACCAGTATAGTGCATCATATAAGTCAGTGGTTCTCAACTCCTATCCTCGGGACCCACTAACAGGCCAGGTTTGCAGGATAACTGAAATACATCACAGGTGATATAATTTGCTGCTCAGTGATTGCAGTATTCTAGTCTGCATCTCCCCATGGTAATACTTAAAATCTGGCCTGTTGGTGGGTCCTGAGGACCAGAGTTGAGAACCACTGATATAAGTGAAGTTTTTAATTGTTGGTAGTAATTAAAAAAAAAATGTTTTATATATATGGAGAGCACTATATCTATTATCCTTCTTTGACCTTCCTGTGTACAGTGCCTTGAAAAAGTATTCATACCCCTTGACATTTTCCACATTTTGTCATGTTACAACCAAAAACGTAAATGTATTTTATTTTGATTTTATGTGATAGACCAACACAAAATGGCACATAATTATGAAATGGAAGGAAAATGATAAATGGTTTTCAAAGTTTTTTACAAATAAATACCTGAAAAGTGTGGCATGCATTTGTATTTAACCCCCTTTACTATGATACCCCTAACTAAGCTCTAGTGGAACCAATTGGCTTCAAAAGTCACCTAATTAGTAAATAGAGTCCACCTGTGTGTAATTTAATATCAGTATAAATACAGCTGTTCTGAGAAGCCCTCAGAGGTTTGTTAGAGAACCTTTGTGAACAAATAGCATCATGAAAGCCAAGGAACACACACAAAACAGGTCAGGGATAAAGTTGTGAAGAAGTTTAAAGCAGGTTTAGGTTATAAAAAAAATATCCCAAGTTTTGAACATCTCACGTAGCATTGTTCAATCATCCGAAAATGGAAAGAGTATGGCACAACTGCAAACCTACGAAGACATGGCCATCCACCTAAACTGACAGACCATGCAAGGAGAACATTATTCTGAGAAGCAGCCAAGAGGCCCATGGTAACTCTGGAGGAGCTACAGAGATCCACATCCCAGGTGGGAGAATTTGTCCATAGTACAATTATTAGTCATGCACTCCACAAATCTGGCCTTTATGGAAGAGTGACAAGAAGAAAGCCATTGTTGAAAGAAAGCCATAAGAAGTCCAGTTTGCAGTTTGCGAGAAGCCATGTGGGGAACACAGCAAACATGTGGAAGCAGGTGCTCTGGTCAGATGAGACCAAAATGTAACTTTTAGGCCTCAAAGCAAAACACTATGTGTGGTGGAAAACTAACACTGCACATCACCCTGAATATACCATCCCCACCGTGAAACATGGTGGTGGCAGCATCATGTTGTGGGGATTCTTTTCTTCAGCAGGGACAGGGAAGCTGTCAGAGTTGATGGGAAGATAGATGGAGCCAAATACAGGGCAATCTTAGAAGAAAACTTGTTAGAGTCTGCAAAAGACTTCAGACTGGGGTGGAGGTTCACCTTCCAGCAGGACAACAACCCTAAACATGCAGCCAGAGCTACAATGGAATGGTTTAGATCAAAGCATATTTATGTGTTAGAATGGTGCAGTCAAAGTCCAGACCAAAATCCAATTGAGAATCTGTGGCAAGACTTGCTGTTCACAGACGCTCTCCGTCCAATCTGACAGAGGTTGAGCTATATTTGCAAATAAGAATGAGCAAAAAATGTATTTATTTATATATTTTATTTATTTTAGGTACTTATATAGCGCCCTCAATTTATGCAGTGCTTTACATATACATTGTACATTCACATCAGTCCCTACCCTCAAGGAGCTTACAATCTAAGGTCCCTATCTCACATTCATACATAGTAGGGCCAATTTAGACAGGATCCAATTAACCTACCAGCATGTCTTTGGAGTGTGGGAGGAAACCGGAGTAGCTGGGGGAAACCCACGCAGACACAGGGAGAACATGCAAACTCCAGGCAGGTAGTGTCGTGGCTGGAATTTGAACCAGTGACCCTTTTGCTGCTTGGCAAAAGTGCTAGCCACTACACCACTGTGCCTCCCAAAAATGTCACTCTCTAGATGTGCATAGCTGGTAGAGACTTACCCAAACAGACTTGCAGCTGCCACACTTTTCACATATTTATTTGTAAAAATTTTTGAAAACCATTTATCATTTTCATTCCATGTCACAATTATGTGCCACTTTGTGTTGGTCTATCACATAAAATCCCAATAAAATATATTTATGGTTTTGGTTGTAACATTACAAAATGTGGAACATTTCAAGGGGTATGAATACTTTTTCAAGTCAATGTGTTTACATTGGGGGATCTTGGAGGATGGAGACGGATTGAAGTACACCAACAGAAGTGGAGATGTACAGCATTCCTTGGTTACCATACCTGGTTTAAAGTACAGCACATTAGACCTGATATTCATTGTGTCTAATAGGAAGATGAGAGCATTGGTACCCTGGTGATGGGTTGTGCACGTAAAAGTGATTGTAAAGTCTTGTTTTTTCTTCTATTAAAATAACAAACATGTTGTACTTACCTTCTCTGTGTAGTGGTTTTGCACAGGGCAGCCCAGATCCTCCTCTTCTCGGGCCACTGGCTGCAGCTCCTGGCCCCTCCCTCCGGTTGAGTGCCCCCACAGTAAGCAGCTTGCTATGGGGGCATCCAAGCCGAGCTGCAGTTCCGTGGATCCATTCAGAGATGGAGCTGCCATTCAACCCTGCCCCCTCTTTCCTGATTGGCTAACTGAGTTTGATTGACAGCAGCGGGAGCCAATGGCATCCACTTCTGTGTCTCAGCCAATGAGGTAATAGAGTTCTGGACAGCTGAGGCACTCGTGAACATCTTTGGATAGAGAGGCGGCTCAGGTAATTATTAGCTGCACACATAAGGCTTTTTATCTTAATGCATCCATAAAAAACCTTCTGACTTTACAATCCTTTAAGATATGAAGAGAAGCACATATATATCCATGGCAATATGGTAGAAGAATACAATATTCTTTCAGCACAAGCAGTATATATATTAATTAAGGACACAATTTTTTGACGTACAATTGGATGGACTTTAACCACTTGCCGATCGGCATCTGACGGCGACAGAGTGGCTCTCCTGCGCAAAACGGCGTCATCTGACGGCAGCTGCGAGATTGCGCACAGTGAGCGCGCGCGCGCCACTGGAGGCGCGCCTGCACGCTCACTGTGTCCGGGGAGGGCCAGGGAGCGGGTGCGGCAGATTCGATCTCCACTGGCCACCCTCGATGCCCCCCCCCGGAGTGAAAGAATGGAGGTCCGTGTAAGTAAACACGGACCTCCGTTCTGTGAGGGGGGAAGGACTGTGATCACAGCCTTCCTCTACATGGAAGCTGTGATCATTTCCCTTCCCCTGCTAGGGCAGCCCAAATACAGTTAGAACACGCCCAGGGAACACAGTTAACCCTTAGAGCGCCCCATGCAGGTTAACCCCTTCATTGCCAATGGCATTTACACAGTAATCAGTGCATTTTTATAGCACTGATCGCTGTATAAATGCCAATGGTCGCAAAAAAGTGTCAAAATGTTCCGACATGTCCGCCCTAATATCGCAGTACCGCTAAAAATCGCAGATCGCCGCCATTACTAGTAAAAAATAAATAAAAAATTAAAACCCCAGAAATGAATTCTCATCGTCTGTAAACGCAACCACTTTTGCGCAAACCAATCAATAAACACAGATTTTTATCACAAATATGAGGAAGAATATAAATCGGCCAAAACCAATGAAAAAAATGTTTTTTTTATTTTTTTTTTGGATTTGGATTTTAGCAAAAAGTAAGAAATTTGGTTTTTTTTTGCAAAATTGTCGCTCTTCTTTTGTTTATGGCGGCGATCAGAAATGACGCAGCGGTGATCAAATACCACCAAAAGAAAGCTCTATTTGTGGGAAAAAAAGGACGCAAATTTCGTTTGGGTACAACGTTGCATGACCGCGCAATTTTCAGTTAAAGGGATGCAGTGCCGAATCGTAAAAAGGGCTCTGGTCCTAAAGGGGGAAATCCTTCCGGGGCTGAAGTGGTTAATTATATTCGCTTATATATATTTTTTGTGTATATTTAAGGACACAATTCTGTGACACATAATAGGTTGGACTTTACTTTGAATTTTATTCACTTGTATATTTGTCTTATATCATGCATATTTTTGTATACAATGTTGCGTATTTGATGTTAATATATAAGGAGGAGTTTGGGACACACTGATATTGCATACATAGGGTTTTATATTTTATTTCCATATGTAGAAATTATTATACTAACTTCATTTCTTGCTCACCTGTGGGAACACATAGAGTGCCTGCAGCAGTATTTATGAGATTTATTTTACAGATTTTTGTATTGTTTTAGATCATATTGTGGAGTTTTATGTTGAGCACATTTCATAATAGACTGATTGCGGTCAGGTTTTCTACTAGGTTGAAAGAAAAAACATGCCGACCCGCTGACACCGATCTTGTTGATCACTCACCGTGAATGACAGCTCTGGGTTCCAGACGATAAATGTAAACAAGGGGGCAGGTCTCCCAGGTGACGTCATTATATATATACTAAGTATAGCCATGTCCATGTGTGGTCAATGACACCAGCCAGTAGACCCCACACCTTTTGTTTACACTTAGTAATAAGGGCTAGAAACTCAATCACAGCAGGTGAGCAACAGAATCAGATCTGTTGGCAATTTTTTTCCTTCAGCTGGTCAGTTTGCATTGTTCATCCTGATTAATTAGAATTTCAATTGAGGTGATATATAATGGATTTACATTATAGGGCATTTTTTTAGTAATAGACTTGTGTTTATTTACTGTTTAAATATTTTTTATGAATGAGCGAAAGGGGTACTATGTACCCCTTACTCATTCACATAGGGTGGGGCTGGTATCTGGGTTCCCCCACCTGCAGAACCTCACAACCACAGGGCCAGGGTTGTGGGGTGGATGCCCTTGTTCTCATCAGCATGGGGATAAGATGCTTTGCCAGGCAAGGTACTGTAATGGAAATTTGTAAGTTCTGTATATAATTGTATTCTATTTTGTATGTATTGCACACTGCACTCATTGTGCACACGGCATTAATAATGTTTTCATTACATGTTGGCATTCTTTCGAGTCCTGATTAGAATTAGTCTGCCTATGTTACGCCCCTTGTTACCATACAAGTACAATTGTAATATTAATGTGATACCTACGTAATCATGTGTATAAAGACCTTCAATTGCGTCATAATTAGAGTTGAGCGAACCTCTGGAAGTTCGGGTTCTGCTGGTCCGTCCGAACTTCGGGACAAAGTCCGGGTCCGGGTCCGGACGGAACCCGAACGATCTTGAAGGTCTCCAAGCGAGTTGAGATTAATACTGCGTTAACTTCCAGAAATATGTGTACTAATGCATCCATAGTGTAATTATAATGTTAACATGAACATACCATTGTTCCCCGCATTGTATCCGTCTGATTAAGATTAGTCCTGAGCTTTCTTACGGTTGTACATTACTTTTGTAATAATTACGGCACACGTGTTACTCACGTCACACGTTATGTATGTTTTATCTTATGTTAATATATGTCTTGAATGTTTAAAGGTAATGTCATGGAACGGACCGTTTCGTAGAATAGGGGTACGACTACTCTTGTTCCCGTAGGTGGGGTGTTGGGACCGGGAC
>BLSH010224111.1:4891-16336 GCA_018402905.1 Glandirana rugosa | reverse complement strand
CACTTACAAAAATATATTGATAAAATAGAATGAGTTCAGAGACAGGTAACAAAAATGGTGAAAGGTCTGGGGGATAAAACATATCAAGAGCGACTTCAGGAACTTAATATGTACAGTCTGGAGGAAAGAAGGGAGAGGGGAGACATGATTGAAACCTTTAAATACATCAAGGGGGTGAATAAGGTTCAGGAGGGCAGTCTTTTCAATATGAAACCAAAATCAAGAACACGGGGACATGACCTCAAACTAACTGGGGGGAAGTTCAAAACTAATCTTAGAAAGTATTATTTTACTGAAAGGGTGGTTGATGATTGGAATAAACTACCAACAGAGGTTGTGAGACAGTCAACAGTAAATGGCTTTAAACATGCTTGGGATAAACATAAATCCATAGTCAAACAACAAGGTTAATGTAAAAAAAAAAATATATAAAAAATAAAAAAAATAATAAAAAAATAAAAAAATAAAAAGGGGCAGACTCGATGGACTACTTTCTTCTTTTATAAGAAGGGGCAGGGCCACCCATGACGTAAATGGGTGACCCGCCCCCTCTGACATCACATGACGTCAGAAGGGGCGGGTTCACTCAGTTACGGAACTGGGTGGCCCCGCCCCTTCTTATAAAAGTACTGTCATCGTGAAGACCGCCCATTTGGCAAGACGCGCAGGGGCCGGACTGCACCAGGGGAGAGAGCGGCGGCAGGGAAAGAAGATCAAGATGAAGATGAAGATTGAAGACAAAGAGAGGAAGCAAGAAGACTAAAAGAAGAAGAAGACCAGAAGAAGGATCGGGCCAGGAGAAGATGGAGGAAGAAAGAAGAAAGAGCTATAATACACAATAAAGGACTTGTCAAAAACTGTCTATTGTTTTTTTTACACTACACTCCTTTTTTGGTGAATGGGTAGTGGTACAAAGTACCCCAAACCTATTCACATGGGGGGGGTCAGGATCTGGGGGCCCCCTTATTAAAGGGGGCTTCCAGATTCTGATAAGACCCCTGCCTGCAGACCCCCACAACCACCGGCCAGGGTTGTGGGGATGAGGCCCTTCTCCCCATCAACATGGGAACAAGGTGCTTTGGGGGGGACCTCAAAGCATCCTCCCCATGTTGAGGGCATGTGGCCTGGTATGGTTCGGAGGGGGGGCGCTTGCTCGTCCCCACCCCCTCCTGCCATGCCAGGGCTGCGTGCTCGGATAAGGGTCTGGTTTGGATTTTGGGGGGGACCCCACGCCATTTTTTTTTTAATTTTGGCACAGGGCTCCCCTTAAATTCCATACCAGACCTGAAGGGCCTGGTTTGAATTTTGAGCGGAACCGCACGTCATTTTTAAAAAAAAATTTGGCACGGGGCTCCCCTTAAATTCCATACCAGACACGAAGGGCCTGGTTTGGATTTTGGGGGGAACCGCATGTCATTTTTTTTTTAAATTTTGGCATGGGGTTCTCCTTAAATTCCATGCCAGACCTGAAGGGCCCGGTTTTGATTTTGGGGGGAACCGCACGTAATTTTTTTGTTCATTTTGGAGCGGGTCCTGCTGTTGTAAATTAATTAAAAAATTGTGATAAAATCCCCCAGTCAAACAGGTGGCAAAAAATTGGGCCTTGTGTGTTGGCATTGCCAGAACACTGTAACCCTTTGCAGTTACTCTTGTTGGATGGAGGAACTGGGCCTGGTGCTGTAAATTAGTTTATAAATTCTGACGAAAGCCCCCAATCAAACAGGTGGCCAAAAATTGAGCCTTGTGTGCTGGCAGGGCCAGAACACTGTAACCCCTTGCAGTTACTCTTGTTGGACGGAGGAACTGGGCCTGATGTAAATTAGTTTACAAATTCTGACGAAAGCCCCCAGTCAAACAGGTGGCCAAAAATTGGGCCTTGGGTGTTGGCGGTGCCAGAACACCGTAATCCCTTGCAGTTACTCTTGTTGGACAGAGGAACTGGGCCTGGTGCTGTAAATTAGTTTATAAATTCTGACGAAAGCCCCCAATCAAACAGGTGGCCAAAAATTGAGCCTTGTGTGCTGGCAGTGCCAGAACACTGTAACCCCTTGCAGTTACTCTTGTTGGACGGAGGAACTGGGCCTGATGTAAATTAGTTTACAAATTCTGACGAAAGCCCCCAGTCAAACAGGTGGCCAAAAATTGGGCCTTGGGTGTTGGCGGTGCCAGAACACCGTAATCCCTTGCAGTTACTCTTGTTGGACGGAGGAACTGGGCCTGATGTTGTAAATTAGTTTACAAATTCTGACGAAAGCCCTCAGTGAAACAGGTGGCCTAAAATTGGCCCTTGCTTGCTGGCGGTGCCAGAACACTGTAACCCCTTGCAGTTACTCTTGTTGGGCGGAGGAACTGGGCCTGATGTCGTAAATTAGTTTAACCACTTAAGCCCCGGAGCTTGCACTTGTTGTTTACAAGTTAAAATAATTTTTTTGCTAGAAAATTGCTTAGAACCCCCAAAATTTATATATTTTTTTCAAACACCCTAGAGAATAAAATGGCGATTGTTGCAATACTTTTTGTCACACGGTATTTGCGCAGCGGTCTTTCAAGCTTTTTTGCATTAAAAAATAAGACAACAGTAAAGATAGCTCAATTTTTTTGTATATTGTGAAAGAGGATGTTACGCTGAGTAAATAGATACCATATATGTTAGGGTTGAAAATTGCGCACACTTTTGGAATGGCGACAAACTCCGGTACTTAAAAATCTCCATAGCGACGCTTTAAAATTTTTTTACGGTTACCAGGTTAGAGATGCAGAGGAGGTCTTTTGCTAGAATTACTGCTCACACTCTGACGATCGCGGCGATACCTCACATGTGTGATTTGAACACCGTTTTCATATGCGGGCGTGACTTACATATGCGTTTTTCTTTGCTACGCAAACTACCGGTTACGGTGGTAATTTTTTATTTATTTTAATTTATTATATTTTTCCTCTTAACACTGTTCCTTTAAAAAAAAAATCTGATCATTTTTATTGCTATCACAAGGAATGTAAACATCCCTTGTAATAGCAATATATGGTGACAGGTACACTTTATGGAAGGATGGGGGGGTCTAAAAGACCCCCCATCCCTCCTTTGCACTTCACAGTATTCAGTTCGCCATACTGTCATTTTTTTAACACCGGCGCCGTTTACTGCCGAGTAAACCAGAAGTGACGTTCTAACGTTGCTTCCGGAAATGTACGAACGAGTCCCGATTGAAGCTGATTCCAGCTTCCACAGGGACTCCACACAGCGGCCAGAAGTGTCGGATCGGAGCTCCGGTCTCCTGCTGGGACGGGAGACCGGAGAAGAGCGGCGGACGGTGGCGGGGGGGGTGGCCCCTCCCGCTTCCTGGGATAAACACAGAGCTGCTTCCGAGCCAGCCGGCTGCCTGCTCTAAGAAACGATACCAGGGTATAGCCTGTAGCTGCAGACTATACCCTGATACGTCCACTTAAAGCAGCCACCATTTATAAACAGTGATTCGCGTTAAGTGGTTACACTAATTTACAACAGCAGGGCCCGGTCCGTTGATTGATTCAAAATAGTAGCAAGTCTGTCTGAGTTGTCCCATAAAGTCTCTTTAAAACAACATTTTTTTCCCTTGAAACAACTATGCAGAGCAGCAGTTTTGAAGTTACTTTGGCTTGACAGGATTTATTTTAAAAAAAGGTAAGTAATGACAGTCTAATTCCTCTAACAACAGGTTTCCTTTAAATAAATGTATGGAAATTAAGGGGAATATCAAGCTATTTTCAGGCAAATACCTAAAATAAAGCAGCTCTTTTGAGTGCTATAGTGCTATATCTTACATTGAGAGTAAGATAGTCTCAAAAAGCTTGTGCTAAAATACTGTATTCAGTGAATCATAAAAAGGTATTGCCTGTATCTTCAATTTCCGGCTCCTACCTGTGGTTAGCGTAAAATAACCTATTATTGTAGCTCTAGTTACAGTGAGACAATAGTTGCTCAGTTTATAGGAAGGTGGGTCATTGTTAGGTTGTAGCATCTCCTTACTTGGGGATGGCCTTGTTCTGTCTCTTTAGAAATCACTTGCGTAAAAGTTGTGCAATATAACTTAAAAATGACAATTTTGAATTTCCACGATCTATTACATAACAGACAGAAACTTACAAACACAGAAGAGTGATGGCAGAAAAAAAGACCAAGTGGTCAATTTCAATTGAGTCTGTCCTATTTTATATATATATATATATATATATATATATATATATATATATACACATACAGTATCTCACAAAAGTGAGTACACCCCTCACATTTTTGTAAATATTTTATTATATCTTTTCATGTGACAACACTGAAGAAATGACACTTTGCTACAATGTAAAGTTGTGAGTGTACAGCTTCTATAATAGTGTAATTTGTTGCCCCCTCAAAATAACTCAACAGCAGCCTTTAATGTCTAAACTGCTGGCAACAAAAGTGAGTACATCCCTGAGTGAAAATGTCCAAAGTGGGCCCAAAGTGTCAATATTTTGTGTGAGCACCATTATTTTCCAGCACTGCCTCAACCCTCCTGGGCATGGACTTCACTAGAGCTTCAAAGGCTGCCACTGGAGTCCTCTTCCACTCCTCCATGACGTCATCACGGAGCTGGTGGATGTTAGAGACCCTGCGCTCCTCCACCTTACATTTGAGGGTGCCCCACAGATGATCAATAGGGTTTAGATCTGGAGACATGCTTGGCCAGTCCATTACCTTTACCCTCAGCTTCTTTAGCAGGGCAGTGGTAGTCTTGGAGGTGTTTTTGGGGTCGTTATCATGTTGGAGTACTGCCCTGTGGTCTAGTCTCAGAAGGGAGGGGATCATGCTCTGCTTCAGTATGTCACAGTACATGTTAGCATTCATGGTTCCCTCAATGAACTGTAGCTCCTCAGTGCTGGCAGCACTCATGCAGCCCCAGACCATGACACTCCCACCACCATGCTTGACTGTAGGCAAGCCACACTTGTCTTTGTACTCCTCACCTGATTACCACCACACATGCTTGACACGATCTGAACCAAATAGGTTTATCTTGGTCTCATCAGACCACAGGACATGGTTCCAGTAATCCATGTCCTTAGTCTGCTTGTCTTAAGAAAACTGTTTTCAGGGTTTTCTTGTGCCTCATCTTTAGAAGAGGCTTCCTTCTGGGACGATAGCCATGCAGACCAATTTGTTGCAGTGTGCGGCGTGTGGTCTGAGCAATGAAAGGCTGACCCCCCACCCCTTCAACCTCTGCAGAAATATGTCTATTTCCCAAAGACAACCTCTGCATATGACGCTGACCACGTGCACTCAACTCCTTTGGTTGACCACGGCAAGGCCTGTTCTGAGTGGAACCTGTCCTGTTAAAACTATGGTCTTGGCCACCGTGCTGCAGCCCAGTTTCAGGGTCTTGGCAATCTTCTTATAGCCTAGGCCATCTTTATGTAGAGCAGCAATTTTTTTTCAGATCCTCAGAGAGTTCTTTGCCATGAGGTGTCATGTTGAACTTCCAGTGACCAGTATGAACAAGTGAGAGCGATAACACCAAATTTAACACACCTGCTCCCCATTCACACCTGAGACCTTGTAACACTAATGAGTCACATGACACTGGGGAGGGGAAATGGCTAATTGTGCCCAATTTGGACATTTTCACTTAGGGGTGTACTCACTTTTGTTGCCAGCGGTTTAGACATTAATGGCTGTGTGTTGAGTTATTTTGAGGGGACAGCAAATTACACTATTATAGAAGCTGTACACTCACTACTTTACATTGTAGCAAAGTGTAATTTCTTCAGTGTTGTCACATGAAAAGATATAATAAAATATTTATAAAAATGTGAAAGGTGGGGGGCGTGGCCTGACGCCATCGAGAGCGGACGTGTGCCCTAAGAGCTCCGGCTGAGCCAGGCACAATCCGCGGCAATCCAGCCCAACGAGTGAGAGGGGAGCTCAGCCAACACATCATCCAGGCTCCCCCCTCTGCCAGCTTCAATTTCAGCTGCGAATCGGGAAGATCGGCGGCCGGTGTCCGGGCATCCGAAAATCGAGGCCGCGGCTTTTGCGGCCTACCGGTACCGGACCGCACGGCGCGGCCCCTGGAGCCTCAATCCCCCATCCACCCAAGGTACTGTGCAAAACACCTCCCTGGGCCCCTATCCTACAAGCCTGGGTCAGAGAGGAGGGGGGATTAGGAGGAAAAGAAGACTCTTGTTAAAGATACAAGGCCCGGCCTAGTAATGGAGGAGTAAAGACGCACGCACCGGAGCTCTGCATGGCCGGAGGCACTTAACTGCGCTATTTTCCTACCAGACCCATTCCACGACCCATGCCGGGAGACCGCAAGACCTTACAGACACCCAGGGATCAAAAGGGCCCGGAGATCACCCACTATTTCCTCCGGCAACACGCCACTCCGACCCCTGAACCCTTCCACAAGATGGCGCCGACGCGGGTCACTCAAGCCGGGACAGGAACCACCAACAACAAGAGAGCGGCCCCAGGTGATGCACAAGCCAGTGGCACTGCCAGCAGTACGCACAGACCTCCCTCACCGATCGTCTCCCCTGACCTGCGGGGAGAAGACTCCCAGCCCGACCCAGACGGACCATCTGGCCCCGGGTCAGGGGACATCAGAGAGCTGGTTGCCACCCTGCCGTCTAAGAAGGACTTACAGGAGATGGCGGCGTCCATCGTGTCCGCCCTATCGGGGGAACTCCGCATACTCGGTTAACGAGTGGACACAATTGAAGAGAAAGTCACGGAACTCGAAACCTCGGCGGGAGAAGCTGAGAACCGTCTCACGGTCCTGGAGCGAGAGCATGTAGACATCCGTCGCCACCTTGTGGAAATCCAACTCCGCTTGGACGACGGAGAAAACAGAAGCAGGAGGAACAACCTGCGCTTGCGAGGAATCCCGGAGGCGACGGGGGGCCCGGACCTCAGGGCCACAGTGATAGCCATCTAGAATAAAGCACTAGACAAGCCGCCAGATGCAGCTCTGGAACTAGATTGGGTGCACAGGATCCCCGGCGCCCGTGGAGCTAACTGCCCCTCTACATCAGCGGATACCAGACCTTTGCCTAGAGATGTGCTATGCAGGGTCCATTTCTTTACCATTAAAGAGGAAATCCTTCGCCAAGCATGGGACAAAGGTCCGAGACGGTGCCCAAGTTCACATTTACCCCGATGTCTCCAGGCAGACAAGGGCCATGAGAGCCATGCTTAGACCTCTCTTGGACCTGATACAGGAGGCTGAGGCCACATACCGCTGGGGCCACCCGTTCCACCTCATCCTCAAAAAGCAGAGCATGGACTTCTTTCTTAGGAATCCTGAACAGCTACCGGACCTCTTCAAGTTCCTGAACAGACCCCCTGTAAACGTCCCGGACTGGCATGCCTACCTGCTGTCCTTGGAGGGGGTCGGCCCCCCGGCCCCTCGGCCACAACGTCTCAGGCGCCCGCGCTCCCGGGCCTCCAGCAGGGAGCCGCGGAGGCCCCATCCCACAACGGCTGAGCCTTAACACTTGATTCCTCTCGTCCGGATGCGGTAGGAGCGAGACTATGAGAGACGCCTGACCCATCTATGCCCCCCGTTCCTGTGCATCCCCAGATATATCCACCACAAGACTGAATATGACCCTCTAGCCGAACAGGGAATCGCCACCCAAGTCACCCAGTCAATACAGATCCCCCTATTTCCCCCCCCTTCGGAGAGGTTAGACTCTGGATACCTCCTACAGGTGACTGCCTCTGGTGGGAGATGTGGCGGTGACGGGGGCCCCAGCTTACCTCTCCGTCTCCTTCCTGCTGTGTCCTGACTCCATGTGGTTCCTGGGCTGCTTGTTTTGTGTTATTTGTCCCCGGGGGCCTGGCCCTTCCACCCCCCCCACCGGCCTGCATCACCGGGGCCCCGGCCGCGGACCGCACCACTCCAGACATTGCCAAAGTTATCCTCTCCCTCTGCTTTGGGTGACCACCGGTCCTGATCTCCCCGTAGACCAGACGTGCCTCCACGAACTGGCTCCTTCCGGGGCTCCCAGGTCGAAACCAACCCTGCTTCGGTGGGGAGATTGGCCCCTCTGCCCCCCCCGCTCGGCCCATGGACTGGTTCCCCCTGTGCCCCCCTGCCCCCCTCCCCTCGGGGGCACTGTCCCTGCACCCGGATTATTGACCCCTTGGAACCTTGTCTCTTGAGCCCCCGGTTTTGGGGGGGCGTGCTGATCTGTGGGTGTCGGGGGGGAGTGGGTTGGTCATTGCTGCCTGAATTGCCTTGCTTAACCAGGGTCAGCACTGCCTATAGCAGCGTGTGACCTGAGAGCGGTGGTGTGCCCTTGATGGGGGGGTGCCCTGGGACTTTGGGGTCCTAAGCTATTTTTATGCCTGGGGTTGAAATTTTGGGCGGTGGGCCTTGGTGGGGGGCCCCCCTTCCCCTCCCCCCTCCTCTGATGGTCTCGATCATCCGGGGTATGGGGGACCGGAGGGGATATGTGGGGTCGGTCCGCACGCTGTGCCTGGGGGGGTCGTCGGGGACTCCTTTGCCTCGAGTGTGACCCTGTCACCGAGCGGGCCGGGGTGGACCCAACGCGCCCCCCTCCCCTGGGGTCTGCTGTTGTTATCATTGTTGTTAATGTTGATACGTGTGAGCCCTATGTTCTGTTATGTTATGCATTACTGGTGCCTTTCCACTGCCCGGTTATAACATATTTCTCACTGTATGCACATCTCAGCTCCCTGCCCACGACCATCTCCCCCCTTGGGGATACTTCTCACTTCTCCCTCCCTTCCCACCCACTCCCGGCTCTGCACACATAGTCTACAATCTAAAGTGTTCTGGTAACTAGTATTACACTTCCCTGCCTCCCCCCCATGCATCTCCCTCTTCCAAGATCTTAACGAGCTAATCTTTGGCGCTGAGCCTCCCTCTAGCATGCCAACCTTCCACAGCCAGCCACCCCCCACGTAGGTTGGACCCCTGATCGGGTACTGACAGTCCCTGTCAGCAGTCCTTTCTCTTTGTGATCTTTAGTATCCTTTCTCTCCCCTTCTAGCTCCCCCCTCCGTCCCACCTTCTTGCTGCTCTCTTCCCTCCACCCCTCTCTCTTTTCCTCCCCCCTTTTGACTCATCCCTTCACCCCCTCCCCCTCGGGGGTGCCCTCCGCTCGAGCCGCCCCGCCGGGGGTGTCTGCGCCCATCGGTCGCTCCTGTGGGTCCCTCACGGCTTAGGGCTCCATAATGGCCACCCTCATATTCACGTCACATAACGTTAGGGGCTTAAACACCCCCGAGAAACGATCTCGACTCTTAGCTGATCTTAAAAGAAGTAGAACGAACATAGCTTTTCTGCAGGAGACACATTTTAGGAGTGACCACATACCCAGACTGACTAATAGGACCTTCCCCACAGCCTACCACAGCTCTTCTCCAATCTCCAAGGCAAAGGGGGTGGCCATCCTGATCCACAGGTCAGTAGCCTGGTCCCTAGAGGCCGTGAAGACAGACGCACATGGCCGCTACATCCTGGTAAGGGGCTGGATATCTGGAGTTCGGGTCACAATGGTCAACGTATATTTCCCCAACAGGGATCACTCACGGTTCCTGCGGAACCTGATCCCTGAAATACTAGAATTCCAGGAAGGTACTTTAATATTCGGGTTGCGACCTTAACTACGCCTTAGACCCCCTTATAGATGTTTCCAGGGGTGCTTCCCATCTCTCTTATGCATGCCTGAAGAGATTGAGGTCGGACCTTCAACTTCTTCACCTCACGGATCCCTGGCGCCTGCTTCACCCACAGGATAGGGATTACACCTTTTTCTCACCGGTCCACCACACATACTCTCGCCTGGACTATATCTTGGTGCCCCAGGCCGAACTGACTAGGGTCGCCTCGGCCACCATTGATGTAATCTCTCTCTCAGACCATGCCCCAATCCACCTGACCTTACAACTCAGCGCCTCCCCGCACTCTCCGCCGGCGTGGAGGCTTAATTATTCGCTCTTGCAGTCGGAGGAGACTAAGGCGGAGGTTCTGGCGGCGATTCGGGAGTACTTCACTGTGAACGCCTCCTCGGTCCCTAACCCCCTGGTGATCTGGGAGGCCCACAAGGCAGTGATCCGGGGTGTCTTATTAAGCGCTGGGGCACGCTTGAAAAGAGAACGAACCAGACGGGTTAGCGAGTTGCTGACACAGGCCCAAACCTTAGAAAGGGCACACAAGGCCAGCCTGGCTCGCGCAACATATCAAGAGCTTTTGAAGGTTAGGGAGGAACTTAACACCCTGCTCTTTCAGAGAACAAAACAAAGACTGATGTGGGCCCACCGCGCTTTCTTTGAATTTTCCAACAAACCGGGCACTCTCCTGGCCCGAGCGCTGAGGGGACCCCAGTCGAAGACCTCGATTCCTCACATCAGGGGCTCTGATGGCCAAAAGCTATCCTCCTCTGAGTCTATCGCAGGGGAGTTCCTGAGGTATTATCGGGACCTATATAACATAGAGGGACCACCCCCGAATGCCCCATCCTCTGGGGAAAGTAACCCAGAGCGAGCATACATCTCAAATTCCGGAATGCCAACCCTCCCTTCGGAGGTGACCGAGGCATTGGACGACCCCATCACTATCGAGGAACTCTCCATAGCGCTGGCCCACTCTAAACCCAAAAAAGCCCCGGGCCCAGACGGTTTCACCCCAACATATTTCAAGACCTTCTTTGATGTACTCTCGAAGCCATTAGTTACGGCGTGGAACTCCATCACGGATGGCCATTCCTTTCCTATTGACTCACTGCGGGCCTTTGTCTCCTTGATCCCCAAGGAGGGCAAGGACCTTACTAGATGTGGCAATTACCGACCAATATCACTCTTAAATGTAGACCTAAAGCTCTTTGCGAAGGTTCTGGCGAACCGTATTCTCCCTCATATCCCAGATCTGATCCATCGAGATCAGGCGGGCTTTGTGCCCTTGCGGGAACCCCGGGACAACATCATTAGGGTCCTAAACCTGATCCACGCGGCCAGATCATCCAACAAACCGCTTCTCTTGCTGTCAACCGACGCAGAGAAAGCGTTTGATAGGGTAAAGTGGTCGTTTTTGCGCTGGGATTACTACAACAGGGCCCCAAGGGCGTTCCCGTGTTTCGGGCGGACTAGAGCTACCTAGTCTAGACCCTATACTCCCTCTTATGCCAAGCGGTCTTGGAAGCGTTTCTCGAAATCCAGATGTAAATTCTCACTATAACCAGCCATTAACGGTGTAGATCATTCCAGGAACGGGAGGAACCCCTAGTTCCTCTGTTTCCGGGCGTCACTCAGTTATCCTTTCCTTACCGGTAGGCACTACCTCAAGGTGCGGCATTGATTACCGAAGCTCTCATGTAGTTTCTTCCAGAACTTTATACAACCCCACTTTGGCAGACCCGGGCCCCGAAAAAACCCAAATCTCACCCGGTCGCGATACCTCTCAA
>BLSH010224094.1:387671-399334 GCA_018402905.1 Glandirana rugosa | reverse complement strand
TATATAATGTGTGTATGATGGGTTCGTCCAAACACGAATGGAGGTGGTCACCGTAGACGACGGACCGGTCATTATAGATCACCGCCCGACAGATACAGACGTGTAGTTACAGGGTATCTGAACCTACCCTCCAATGAGGACGTCGTATCCACGTAGGATAAGTTCAGATTTCGGGGCATGTGTGATAGGCTTTTAGCCTGCTGTCTAGCAGGCAAAAAAAAGCGTACGATTAGAGTCTAGCTTAGCCTTCTCAAATGAAATCAGTGCTTTTAAGAGCGTGCTGTCTTATTTTTTAGCCTTCGCTACACTACACACGTCACATAAACAGTGCGAGAATTTTCGTGACTAAAGTAAACTCTTCCGATTCGATCTGAGATTAGCATGCGAAAAAAAACGGACGATCTGTCGTCCGATTTTCGGATAGTGTGTACGGGGCTTTAGACTTGAATAGGATGCACCTATGCTGCAGGAGTAACCTCCCATCCAAGTCTATGGGACATTGATGTGCAGACATAGACAGCCCGCCACTAGATATTACTGGCCAGGCAGCAGATGCCACTGGTGGAGGTAAGCACAAACCTGCTTGGGTAGTATGTGTGTAATATATCGGATTGTATTGATGAAGCAATAGGGATGGGGGCTGGGGGAAATTTTGATTAAATATAAACTTGTATTTAAGTCCTATTTGTAGGGGTCTTTCCACTCAATAATTATTTAGAACAGTGAAAAAAAGGGAGGAAAAGTCCCTATAGGTTGCCACCAGAACAGGTGTCCCCATTGGAAAAACTCCCTTCAAGTCCTTATTTGGTTACGGCCAAAGGAAAATCAATGTATTTCCAAGAACAGATCTCTATCACATAAAATCCAAGAATTTCTCAGTGTCCACCATTCCCCAAACAAGCTTCAAAACTGATTGGGAAGCTGCTGGTATTAATAATTACTTATACCTCTATGAAAGGACATTGACAATGAATGAAAATTAGGAGCTGCCAATGCCACCCTCCATCTGAAAATGCAAGTTTCTGACTGCCCTGCGGATCCCCCGGTTTTAATATTGGGTTGGAACAAACTTGTTCTGGCTTACTGACAGCATGTCGGCCAAGAAACTAACATTTTTTTGGAGATCACCAAAGACTACAACATTTCTCTCTGTTTTTTCTTTGAAGGTTCTTTTTTCCCCCCTTTTTTTGGTTTATTGGGGTTGGCTTTTTAAATGAATTTAAAGTTGACTGGACATTGCTGTTTTATGAAAGAAATACCATTGTCCTGAATATAAGCAGTTATATTGGTGCACTGCGTTCTGCTTTAAAGGCTCCAGAAACAAAATAAAACCCTTGCAATGAGGCCTCCCTGCTTTGCAAGGATTAACTGTTGGTTAGGTCTAGGGCATGAGGAATATGCTGTAATACTTATTCCTTATTCCTTCCTCCAGCAGCCTTCCTCCATGCTGTGCTAAGAAGTACATGGGGACCCCACTGCAAGAGTATTCATTCTTTTTAAACGCAAAGTTCATCTTTAATGGACTGAGATACCGGATTTTCTCTATAATGGTTCAAGCAGTTAAAGCAAGAAAGCCACCTTTGATTTATTTCTTTATATTTTTAGGCTTTTTTTTTTAGTTTTAATAGCGTCCTAATATGCTATGCTAATATGCTAAACAGTTTGGCTTATATAGCCAACCAGTATAAATGTTAGAGATTAAAAATAATTTTTCTGGCCTTTCCTGACCAAACATCAAGGGGAAGTGAACACTTAGCCAATGCATAATGAATTACATTATACAGCAACTATTGTTCTATAGGTTAGTTTTGTATGAGATAGCAAGCTATGTCATATAAAAATACAAGGACTAATATAGAATTACTGGAAAAAAAGCAGATCCCAGGAATACCCCTTCTATCAGGCAACAGCGCTATAATTACTAAAGGAGCCTTTGCAGCAGAAGACAAACAGGCTTTGTCAGACTTGTAAACTGACAGCTAATTCTTCTATGCTGCATTATCATATAGATCTTCATCATTTGTAAATCTTACCTGTATGCTTTCCAGCGCTGTCCACAAAGTCCACCATAGCTGTATGGAATACAAAATAATAATTAATGAAATGCTAAAGAAATGTTGATTAATATTATTCAATGCCAGTGGAATACTAAACCAGGATAAGTCAATTTAGTTAAATAAAGTGCATGTAAAGGTAAAAAAAGGTTTTGGTCTTCAATAGAGTAGGGAAGTGTTGGACTCTTTGTCATGTTTTATTGCTGTCTGTGTCCCTGCTGGGGAGATTCCCTTCTCTGTTTGTTCTGCTGATCATTGTCAGAGACAGAAAGTGAGGGGAAATCCAAAAAGTTTGAGTTGTCCCAACTAGAGGTGAGGAAATATCCTCCCATGGGGCACCTGCTCCAGAGACAACTCTCTAGCATAGGAATTCCATTCACTTTGGGGAGATTTACTGACATTTTCTATTGTGTCTCCAGGACTGGAAATGAAGAGAAGTCTTCCCAATGAGAAATGCAAACTTTCAGTATGCAACTCGCCCCGCAGCCCTCCTAATACTTACCCGGGCCAGATCACAATCCAGTGATGTGCACAAGAGCGGTCTCTGCTTCCTCAATGGCTCCCACTGCTGTCAATCACAGCCACTAAGGTGGAAGCGGGGTCGGGGCTGAGCCCTGTTCTGTGGGTCTTATGGACACACAGAGCGGGTCTCTGGAGCGAGCATGCAGAAGTGCCCCCATATCAATCCGCTTGCTATGGGGTACTCGGAGAAGAGGAGGAACCAGGAGCGCCAGAGGGGGACCTGAGAAGAAAAGGATTGGGGCTGCTCTGTGCAAAAACATTTCACAGAGCAGGTAAGTATATGATTTTTTTAAACCTTTAAAGTGGAACTTTAGTCAGAAAATTAAGTCCTATTAGATCGCTCCAGGTTGGTCCCTTTTGCAGGTTTAGCTATGTAAAAGATTACAAATAAGTGACTATACTGTATAAAATCCAGTAATACGTTGTTTCACCCTGATCTGCACATGCTCAGTTGCTCTGCCGAGTTTGTAGAGGCCGCTGAAAGCCTTAGGATACTTTCACACTGAGGCGGGGAGGGGATGGTAGCGGTAAAGCGCCGCTAGTTTCAGCGACGCTTTTCTGCTTTTATAGAGGCGCTATGCAGGCTGAAGCGCGGCGCTTTTAACCCCCCACAAGGGGTTAAAAGTGCCGTGAGCTGTGCTTCTGAGGTGGTGTGCAGGCGCTTCAGAAGCGCTTGCCATTGATTTCAATGGCAGGGGTGGTGGAGAAGCGGTGCATGCACCACTCACCGCACCGCCCCTAAGGTGCTGCTTGCAGGAATTTTTGTAACATTCTGCAAGTGCACTGCCCCAGTGTGAAAGCACTCAGGCTTTCACACTAGGGTAGATTGGGGGAGGGTGTTTTTCAGCCACTAAAAGGGCGCTATTTTTAGTGCAAAAGCACCTCAAAAACGCCCCAATGTGAAAGGGGTTTTAAAGAGAAATCAAACCCTCCTATACTTTACAGCCAAGGAAGATGCTTCTGTTTGAACTGCAACTGCCATGGTGCTGCACATGTGATCAGTTATGACACCAGCCATAGGATGGATTGACAGTTTGGTTGAGGACACAAGCAAATGTGACAGCAATCCCAGCATTCCAGGAATGCAACTGTTTTTTGAAATTGTTAAATCAATAGGTTTAGTTCTGCTTTATGATTTACTGCTGGGGCTCTGGGCGTCAGCAACATTTATAACACACACTCATTTTGGTAGCATAATTATTAATACAGAATATATGTTCCTTGCTAAATTATTAATTTGTTATGGGTAAAGTTCCACTTTAAGCTTTAATATTACTTTGACCCTTGCCTGCTCTAAAACCAAAAACAGATGTTTTGGCGTTTTACACTTTAAAGCTGCACTCCAGCCGTATCTTCACTTTTGCACACTTGTGTAAGCTCCTTCCCTGTACTGAAATTTCATACTCTGATTTCTCTGCACACCGAACTGCTCACAGTTTGCATTAGGAGCTGCAGTAGGTCAGATGGAGCCTACCTCTTTTCCTGGCTCAACAACCTCTTAACATCATTTAGGCCCCTTTCACACTGGAGCGTTATTACAGCGTTATATCGGTAAAATTACAGCTAAAATAACGCTATAAAAAACTATTCATGCATCTCAATGGATGCTTTCTCACTATGGTGTTGTGCTAGCGCAGCGTTGAAGAAAATCATGCAAGCATGATTTTAGAGGAATGTGGGGATCGGTGTACACACCGCTCCTCCACCGCTACTGCCATTGGAATGGCTGTACACCTCTCCGGGAGCGCCGAGTGCTGGCACTTTTAACCCCTTGTGGGGGGGGGGTTAAAAGTGCTGTGCTGCCACCCGAATAGTGGCGCCATAGCGCTGCTATTACAGCTGTAGATCGCCGCTAAATTAGCGGCGGTGTACCGCTGAAGCTCAGGTGGTCCCAGTGTAAAAGGGGCCTTAGCACTTTCCTCCCCAGCCCAGCTCTTTAATTTATTGTCTTGCAGTTCTTTTAATCATTAAGACTCATTATCACATGTGAGTGTCACCTAGGGTGGTCTCCATGCAAATGCAATCTGCCTTGGAACACCCTCAGGACTGATATCTATTTTAATCTTTGTACAGGACCTCCCAGCCCACTGCTTGCATCAGCATAGCTCCCAACTGTCTATGATTTCGAGGGACTGTCCCTGATTTGGAACAAAGTCCCTATGTTCCTCTTACCTCCTCATTTGCCCCTCGTTTTGGTCTGATCTTGATAATCGTATATAAAATGCACTATTTATCTTTGAAAAAGTGTTTGCCGGTGCTAAACCATTTATTCAGTTTCAAAATTTCTGCAATGGTAAATTTCAAAACCCAGTTTTTGACTACAAAGGAATAGTAGTGGTTACAAAAGGCACTTGTGGGTTTGACTAATCATGCTTTTTTATAATTCTCCTTTAAGAGGGCGTGGCAGGGGGTGGGCCTTATGCCTACATACTTTAGCTAATAGGTGTCCTTTATTCCTTTATTTCAAAGTTGAGAGGTATGCATCAGGGCTGAGGGCTCTTCAAAGGAGTAATGAGGCAGGGTGCTGTAGTGTTTTCAGAAAGTTATATAGAACCCTCTGGACCCTTCTATCAGCCATTATCTGCCTGCATTGTATAGAAAAGCTCAGAATCCCAGTGAAGACATCACTGAGTCTATAATAAAGTATGCCATGAAAATGAAAAGTTTTAGTTTTAAAAGTCATTAGCATGTTGATGATTTGAGAATGGAGGATCCAAGGAATACAAAATATATGCAGATTGAACCACAACCTAAATTAATTGTAAAGACTATTTAAAAAAAAAAATTAAAATAAAAAAGCCCTGTGTTATGAGGGTATCCATGCAAGCGTGCTCTCAATCTGGGCTGCATGCGTCTATAGACACATACAGCATGGCTTGGCCACACCCCCTTTCTACTTACAGGATTTAGCTGACAACAGCAGGAGCCAATGGCCACTGTTGCTGCCTGTGTCTTCTGTGAGAAGAGGAAATGAAGTGAGAAGATCTGCAGAGGGGACAGTGCTGGACTGTGAGAGTAGGCAGGTAAGTGTTCAGGGGTGGAGGGAGGAAACGGTTAGTGGGGAGTTTTTTTTACCTTAATGCAGGGAACGCTTAAAGGTAAAAGGTGTAAGCCTTTAGAACCACATTAAGGTCAACAGAATAACAATTGTATTATTATCATAAAAGGGGAACATGTATCACTCTGTTTAGGGCTCCTGCAAGTGGCCTACAGCATTGTAGAAAAGTCCTCATTCTATTTCGGTACGACCCTTGCAGGATAATTGGGTCTTTGAACAAAAAACACAGGTTCATGTCATCAAAATAAAAAAATACTTATTTAGGGCCCATTCACACCTGAATTGCACAGGAACACAGCCCTTGCTCCTGTGTGATTCTTGTGTGACCCATTCTGATGTGATTGCACCGGATCGAACCAAAAGTAGTGCATGCAAAAAGGCACTGCACATGTTACTATGGTAACCATGTGATCCGGTGCAGCCAAACACTCTGCATTTGGGGTGTCAATAGAATTATATTGGCACTCACTGCAGATCACACACCCAGTGTGTTTTGAATGCATTGTGAGAAATGTGCTGGGAACGTGGGTTTCCCGCACTGCGTTCCGGTATGAACGAGCCCTCAGTCAGGATCTATAATATGTCTACCACATGGAGAAATAAGAGATACTATAGAGATGAATCAGACATAAAGGAAGATGAAGGAGAAGAAAGACAAATACTAAGACCAGTGTGTTAGCTTGTACCAGCATGAACAGTGGAAAACTCTCTGGGATTTGCGTATCAATGTCTTCTTATAAGGGACGCATTCATGCCTATGCATTTTGCTGCTGTGTGGGAAGGGGTTGAGGTTTCCTGAGAAAAATGCACCTTCCATTGGGATGAATGGTATCACAAATCAAATGCATCAAAAGGCAAGTAAATTGCGCCTAAAACATACTGCATCAAAACACACAGATTCCTTAAACACAATTCATTAAAAAAAAAAAAAAAATGCGGTAAACAGCGGGAAAAAAATTGATGGTAACTATCGCAAAAAATTGTGCAGTAATCTGTTATGTCCAATTCATAAACGAAACAAGAACTAAAAAAAGGTGTGATATTTAACACCAGTGCGATACCAGAAAGAGGGGCCTATTCAAACCCTAACGTAATGAACATAAATTTATCCAAAGTTAAGAATTATCCAAAATAACATAAATTTATCCAAAGTTAAGAATTATCCAAAATAACGAATGACGTATCTAAACAGATGGGACGTAACAAATTCATAACAATAAATAATAATATTAATAACTTTTTATGATTATTATTTATTATTAACTCCTTCCATTCCATTTGTTTCGATACGGCATTCCTTATTTTGGATCATTCGTAACTTCGGATAAATTCGTATTCGTTAGGTTCACTAACAGCCAAATTTGAAAGGAAATTCCAATACCTATAATTTAATAGTTAATTATGATTAGTTAGTTAGATATTATTTCAAATTTTGGGATTTTCGTTCTTTCGAATTTTTGGATTTTCTAGTTTTTGGAATTTGCGAATTTACGAAATTATGAATTTTCGAATTTACGAATGTACAAATGTACGAATTTACGAATTGCGATCATAACGAATGACCCGAAAAATGAAAAAAACAAACAAAACAAAATGCATGAAACGAAAACGAAAATGAACACTTTTTTTGGCAGTGCACTTGTCTAACGATTACAACAAGATAAACATGGAAAGGAACGTGAAAGATAAATACAAATGTTAAAAAAAAAATATTTAAAAAAATGTAGCCCAGTTTTCTTTTGTTTCCACGATATAAACATAGGCAGCAGCACAGAATTTTGCTAAAAACATACAAAAGAGCACTGTCAACAACTCTAGTAGGCCATACATTTACAAAAAAAAACACATTTTTATGAATGTATGGCATGATGGATTTAGTAAAGGAGCTTGGATTACCAAACATCAGGAGACATAAATTTGAGAAGGTAGTTCTGCATTCAAATACAGATTACTGTAAAAAAATGTAAGATTAAAAAAATGTTTTTTGCAAAAGAAAAAATGTTAAAAAGTAAAATATTATAAGGAAATGACCTTACACAACCCTTAACTACTGACACGTGCAATAAATTACCGCATGAGAAAATGCGGTAGTTACCGAATAATCATTAAAAAATTCTGCATTCATTATTTAACGCTAAATTCTTAGTGAATTGAACTTTCACAACTGATTTATTGCATTTGCTATTTTACTACATTTTATTTGCCGTTATATAACTCTTAGTAAATTGACCACTACGTCTTATGATAATATCATGACAAATAAAAAAACATTCCTATGCATATGTATATGATAGTTATTGTGACATACCATCAATGTTTAGGCCTATCTTGACTTCATTAGTAGCTGTGTTGAAGGATTTAGCAGTGTTGCACTGTGAAGAACAAGCAAAAAAATCATAAACTGTTAGACTGGTTTACAGGTTTGATATTTTAATTGTACATAGAAAATCATGCTGAGTTTCTAGATTTTTTTTTTTATATAAAAATAGAATAGCATATTTAATTGCCAGTACCAACACCTATTCCTACATGCATATAGGCATGATTTTCAACACCTACAATTCTAAGTTTGGAAAAATACATCCATATGCGTGTGTGAATATATGTCGGTGCCAGCGGTTCTGCGCACTGCATTTTCTGTTTCACATTCCTGTAGGCAAAAATACACTGCAGCTGCGACTCTTATGTACCACAACAATAGATATATGTTACACTGTACACTTAATTGCTGTGGCACAAGAGGCCCTAAAATAAATCAGTGTTGTGTTGGTTCACTGTATAGGATCAATACATTATTTTTTTCTGACTAGGAGCAGACCCCTGCTTATTGAATACGAGGGTCCCTTTTCCTCATGTGCAATAATAGGATCCTCATTCTGTATTTTGGTTCAGTCCTTCCATTCATATATATTTATGCACACAATAGGTCATTCTAAAATGCTGTATGGCTATACAAACTAGGACATCAAGAATAAGGTTCTTGTCCCATGAACAATATGAAATTAAACTCTGACAGAAATACTTGTCAACCAAGCAATATAAGATCTGACTATTAAAGGAGCTCGCTTGGCTGGACTTTACTTATGGATCACAGGAGTGCAGTGAGTTCTGCACTTCTGTGACCCGTTTTCAGCAGACAGCGAGCTAAAGCCCCCTGTTGGCTGTTGTCAAAGAGCCGGTCGCAACCATATGGTTGGGATCTGCCCACATGCCTGGACTGGCACCTGCTGAGAGCCTGAGCCAGCCGGTCCCACCCCATTCACAGCCCAGTGATCCAGTGAGAGCAGGGCTGGGCTATGGATGGGGTGGGAGCAGCTGGCTCAGGCTCTCAGTAGCTTGTTGAGAGGCTGAGCCGGGTGCCGGTCTCAGCCTTAGACCTGGAGGGGGAGAGATGCAGCATTAGACTGATGCTGCATACACCTAGGTAAGTACAATTCTTTAAAAAAAACAATTCCAATACTTTTCTTTTAAGTCATAAATGCTTAGTTCTTTCCGTAGGCCCTATTGGTAAAGTAATCGCCCTGCAGGTTCCTAAGTAAATGTTTTCTCCATAAGTCCTATGAAGAAACAGTTGCACGTGCACATTTCCCAGCCAGCTTGAAAAAGGAAGAGAGCACTACCCAACATAGGCCAAGGCTCTAAATCTAGGTGACCTGCTAATCTGAGGTATGTAGAGAATGTCTAGTAGCATAAGGAGAAGAAAAGAGACTTTTAGAGTTAAAGCCCAACTCCAAGCTGTTGAAAGTGGTTGTAAAGCCAGAAGGTTTTTTCTTTTACCCTAATGTAGTGGTTCTCAGGACCCACCAACAGGCCAGGTTTTAAGTATTACCTTGAGGAGATGCAGACTAGAATGCTGCAATCACTGAGCAGCAAATGATATCCCCTGTGATGTATTTCAGTTATCCTGCAAACCTGGCCTGTTAGTGGGTTCGGAGGATAGGAGTTGAGAACCACTGCCCTAGTGCATTCTATGCACTAAGGTAAAAAAACAAAAACCTTCTGCACACTTGAACCAATTGATCCAGTAATGTGCATGAGAGTCGAGGCTCCCTCACTCCTCGTTAGCTCAGATACAGCAGTCTTATGGGCACACAGAGCAGGGCTCAGGAGGGAGTACACATGAGTGCCCTATAGCAAGTCGCTTGCTGTGGGGGCTCTCAGTGGGGGGGAGCCAGGAGTGCTGGCAGGGGACCAAAGAAGAGGTGAATTGGGCTGCTCTGTGCAAAATTTAATCATGCAGGGTCCCCATGCATTTTTATGGTAAATGCTCATTTGGCTAGGGGGGAAAGTGCAAATAATTTATTCCTTTCTCTCTGGCAACTAGTGCTTTCTTCTGCTGTCTAACACTCCCAGACGTGGGTAGGCCTTCGACTTCCTCCCATACAATGCAGGACTGCTGGTTCTGCATTGTACGTGATCACATCAGAGAGCTGAAAATGGCGAGGCAGCAAAGTGAAGCAGCTTTGAATGGAGAGAAGTAAGCCTGTTGGAGCAAAGAATAAGGAAAGTATTAATTATTCCTTTCCCCTCTAGTCAAATGAGCACTTAACCCATGCAGTGTGTGGGGGACCCCACTGTGTGGGTAAATTTAACATCAGCCCAGAGTGGGGCTTTAGGTTATATGAGAGTACTGTAATGTACTTTAAAGGAAAATTATGAGGCTGCTATTGCAAAACTTTCCATTTGAGAATGCTAGTTCTCTGGCTGTCATCCTGATGCTTTGGCTTCAATGCTTTCTGAGCCTGCAACAAGTTTTGACACTTTTCTGACACTCGCTTACAGCATGTATGTTTATTTAAAAGTATTTAAAGCAGTATTAAACCCAGTATAAGCAAACATTTATTATATTACAGCTTATCAATTCTTAGATGTGGTGTCTGCCTTTGTTTTCGTAGGCTTTTTCTTTTTTTTTATCTGGTGATCTGGCCAGCAAGTCTGTAGTTTTTCAAAAGAACCAGCGCTCCCACAGATGTACCAGTTACAGGGTTGAGACAAACCATTTACCACTGGCAGGGGTGCTTACAATTATCTGCATTTATTTATTCATACAAAATCTTATCCCAAAAAGGGAAAAAAAACAGTTTGCTGTAACTGATTTTAAAGTATAAGCCAGAATTTGGTTTCAATTTGTTAGTGTATCTGAATTTACTAGTAAATCTATCACTCTCCTCCCCCTAGACTGAAAATACTGCTGTCCAACTGTGCCCCCTGTTCTCCTTCATCCAGAGTGGGGTCGCTGTAATACAGGTGGTGTGTTGCTGGCCAGATCACCAGGTGAAACAGATGGAAAAAAGCCTAAAAAAGAAAATGAAATGAATGCAACCACCACATGCAAGGATTGGTAAGCTGCAATATATTACATATTTGGTATTGGGTTTAATACCACTTTAATCAGACATAGCCAGGCAGCTAGAATTTTTAGGAAGCGGTCAACAATGGCAACCTTCATACTTCTCACACTTTCCAGTGGCCATGGACAGTAATAGGCAAATACACAGGGAGTGAAGATCTGACAACCAGTCCCAAGTGGCAACTGCTCGATCTCCTAACATGAATGGTACATCGGTGGGAAGGCAAAATGCAGACACTCCTAGAACTGGCTTTTTAGGAGGGAATAATAGCTGTGTTTCCTGCAATGATCATCAGCCATACTGTATGCTCAAAATTCCAGGGGTTATACCGACTACTAGTAACGTCCTTTGTGTCGATAATAAGGGAGGATTTTTCGGTCAAGATCCTCACAGACGTAAAACGGAAGGGTGGCTACATGGTAAGTACAATCCTCTAGCTCGTCAACGGTGAACCCTGACCAACAGTCTAGAAGTGAGGGACACATAAACGGATAATGACAGGTACCGGTGACCTTTCACACTCTTCATACTTCCAACGGTAACAACTGGCGAAGGATTTTTAAGATCGACGGACCGATACAGACTAATTTCACCATAATTTGGGTTATGGTTTATACATTATATAACGTCGAATGGTTAGGAACGTACACCACCAACGTAAGTAAAGTAAAAGAAAAA
>BLSH010224094.1:355899-377950 GCA_018402905.1 Glandirana rugosa | reverse complement strand
TCATATGTCCAAGGGTCTATCGTCATATGTCCCCAGGGTCTATCGTCATATGTCCCCAGGGTCTATCGTCATATGTCTCCTGTATACTGCTATCTGGGAACCTGTATACTGATATATGGTGATTCTGTATACTGCTATCTGGGGCTCTGTATGCTGCTATCTGGGACCCCTGTATACTGCTATCTGGGACCCCCGTATACTGCAATCTGGGACCCCCGTATACTGCAATCTGGGACCCCTGCATACTGCTATCTGGGACCCCTGTATACTGCTATCTGGGACCCTGTATACTGATATATGGTGATTCTGTATACTGCTATCTGGGACCCCTGTATACTGCTATCCGAATTGCCGTAATTCTGAAATTTGCGGTAATTCGACAATTGCGGTAATTCGGCAATCGGAACAGCTGAAAATCCGAAATTCGGAAATCTTAAAATTCGAAAATAACAAAAGAACATTTGAAATAATAACTTACTAATAAATAACTATTACATTATAGGTAATGGAATTTCCTTGAAAATATGGCTGTTAGTGATAAATTTCATATTTAATTTCACTAACAGCCAAATTAATTTATTATTATTTCAAATGTTCTTTCTTATTTTCAAATTTCCGCAAAAATAAAAAAACGAACAAATTTTTTAGCCATGTGCAAGTCTACAATCCAATATAAGGTGTCATGTATTGATTTATTTGCCATTTAAGTGTGCCTTTGCTCTTGGGGTTATTTCCAGGGTTGGAATCCCCTGAAAGCAGTTTGAATACAGTACTGAGCTATATTGCTCTTGATCTCAGTTATTGCTCTCCCGCTGCATTACTTGAATATATACTCTTATTGTCTGTTACCCTTTTCACAGAAGTATTGCAGTAAAGACAAGTTCTGTGTTTTATCATAACGTGTGTGTTTCTCATTGGTCATTGCACTTACACTATTGCCAGGTGTGCCAAGAGGGGCAGAGGCTGTTATTGGGGTTGAGAGGCAGCGTATGCAACAAACAGTTCAGTTCACCTTTACAGAACAAAAAGGTGAACTAACACACTACATGCTCCCACACCCTACCCTCCTGTCCTTGTTACACTTACCTCCGTGGGTGATATAGTTTCACCGTCCAAGCAACCCAGTGCAGCAATCCTGAGGTCTGAAAAATGCTCTGTTCTACCTCTTCTTTCCCTAGGGAATCTGGGACAGATCAGAGCAGTTCTGATTGGTCAGTGTTAAAAGGAAAGAACAGTGCATTTTTCAAACGCCAGGACTGCTGCACCGGGCTGTGTGGATGGTGAAACTGTACCCAGGGCAGGTCCCACCATGGGTCCCAGTGGGTCCATTGGACCCAGGCAGCACTTTGAGAGGGGCAGCAAACTGACCCACAGCTGTCTCTCCGTCTCTTCTATTTACCCAGCTAATTGACGACCAAGATTTTTTTTCCAGCAGTTTTGTGTGTCATGGCGGAAACTGCCCACCGGGCTGCTCCGCCTGTCTATATACTACCCTAGCCTGTCTATATACTACCCTAGCCTGTCTATATACTGCCCTAGCCTGTCTATATACTACCCTAGCCTGTCTATATACTATCCTAGCCTTTCTATATACTACCCTAACCTGTCCATATACTACCCTAGCCTGTCCATATACTACCCTAGCCTGTCTATATACTACCCTAGCCTTTCTATATATTACCCTAGCCTGTCCATATACTAACCTAGCCTGTCCATATACTACCCTTGCCTGTCTATATACTACCCTAGCCCGCCCCTTGGAATTGAACATATTGATATGTTGTATCATTTTGCATATAGACAAGGTGCTGTTTGCATGTAAATCTGACTTCCTGATAAATGTAATTTTAGTTTTAATTATCATGATATAAAATAATGGATGTGGGGGCCTTTTGATGGGCGTGATTATTATTTTTTTTTTAGTGGGGGGTGAGGGGGCAGCATTTCATTCTTGGACCCAGGCAGCACAATGTCTTGGACCAGCCCTGACTGTATCATCCACGGAGTTAAGTGCAGAGGAGATGCGGGCAGTGTGGAGGGCATAAAGTGTTAGTTTACTTTTTTATTTTTTCTATAAAGATGAACCGTCTAGGTTCACACCTATGCGCTTTTTACCGCGTTATGCAGTTTGCAGAAAACGCACTACAGTCAATTTAACATGGTTTCCTATGGATGTAGTTCACATCTGTGCGTTTTACGGCGTTGCGTTTTTTGGAAAGGGTCAGGGACTTCAATGGAGCTGCACCAGAAATGCAAGTGTCGTTTTTTTTCTGCAATTTTGCCGCGATTTGCGCTTTGCATGTGTAAATCTGCCTAGCAACAAAAACGCAAATTGCGGGAAAAAAATTGGTGAAAAAATGGGGGGAAAAAAACGCACAAAGCTGCATAGGTGTGAACCAAGACTCAATGGGGTGGATTTACTAAAACTGGTGCACTCAGAATCTGGTGCAGCTGTGCATGGTAGCCAATCAGCTTCTAATTTCAGCTTGTTCCATTAAGCTTTGACATAGAAAACCTGGAAGCTGATTGGTTTCTATGCAGAGCTGCACCAGATGTTACACTCTCCAGTTTTAGTAAATCAATCCAAATGTGTTTGACCTTCTGCTTTGATTATCCTTTAGCTTTCAATTATGATCATGTCTTTATTTTCTGTTAAACCTGCACTAGGAGCGGCAAAGCCCCCTAACCCCAACCAGCAGTCTTCTGCTTATTACCCACTTGCCGACTGCCTGCCGCAGCGTGACGGTGGCAAGGTGGCTCGTTATCGCGAAACGCCGTCACAGGATGGCGGCCGCGATAACTAGTATTCTGAGCACGCGTTCGCGTGCTCACTGTGTTCGGGGTGGCCAGTGAGCGGGTAGGGCGGGCTCGATCGCCGCCGTCTACCCACGATGGTCCCCCCCACAGTGAAAGAACGGAGGTCCATGTAAGTAAACACGGATCTCTGTTCTGTTAGAGGGGGAAGGGCTGTGATCACAGGCTCCCTGTATATTGAAGCTGTGCTCACTCCCTTCCCTCAGCCAGCCCAGCCCACATACAGTTGGAACACACAGTTAACCCTTAGAGCACCCCCTCCATGTTAACCCCTTCACTGCCAATGGCATTTACATAGTAATCAGTGCATTTTTATAGCACTGATCGCTGTATAAATGCCAACGGTCCCAAAAAAGTGTCAAAATGATCCAACATGTCCGCTGCAATATCACAGTACCGATAAAAATCGCAGATCGCCGCCATTACTAGTAAAAATTTAAAAAAAAATAAAAACCCCAGAAATGAATTCTAACACATATCCGACCCCCCCTTCTACCACTAACTCTCTCCCCTCTCATAGCATCCCCCCAACACATATCCGACCCCCCCTTCTACCACTAACTCTCTCCCCTCTCATAGCATCCCCCCAACACATATCCGACCCCCCCTTCTACCACTAACTCTCTCCCCTCTCATAGCATCCCCCCAACACATATCCGACCCCCCCCTTCTACCACTAACTCTCTCCCCTCTCATAGCATCCCCCCAACACATATCCGACCCCCCCCTTCTACCACTAACTCTCTCCCCTCTCATAGCATCCCCCCAACACATATCTGGTTGGGGAAGATGATTTGTATTAGGAGGGGAATTGAGGGGGACAGGGATAAGTGCTGGGATGGGGAAAAAGGGGGGCTAGGACTGGGGATTTTGTGCAGAGGAAGGGGGAAGAGGAATTGTTTTGGGGGGGATTGTTCTGGGAGGGGGAGAAATTATTTTTGCTGGTGGGGTGGAGGGCGAGCGTAAAGATTAGTGCTAGATTTTTTTTTTTTTTTGCAGGAGAGGGGAGTTGGGATTTTTGATGAAAGGTTTAAGTGGGGGAGAGTATTGCTTACGGTGGAATGTTGCTCTCTTCTTACCCCTGCACTGTGCATTACACACCCCTGACTCATGTACCTTTTTTGGTTTGTACTCATGACTCCTACTATGCATTCCACACTCCTGTCCCCTGCATTTTGCACAGTGAATATTCCTGACCCCCTGTATTTCATGCATAACACTCACAATTAGGCCACACCCACTGTTCCCCACGCCGTGCGTGCTAGCGTGCATAATTACTATTCTTCCTGAGGCAGGTATAAGTGTGGCAGGTCTTGTCTTTTACAATCTTATAGCATATGCTCAAAAAAAATGCCGTGCACCGCTAAAGTGTTCGGGTTTGGCTTGAAGAAAAGGTGGCAACCCTACTAGCATCTCATTGCAAGAAGTGCAAGTGCTGACCCTGGGTGATGCCTGGACAGATGTGTGCCAGCATTTTGGAGAGAAAAGCAGAGGACTGGTTCAAACCTATGCAGGTTTCAGTTTGCATATTCCAGGTGCATTGTGTGTTTTTCAGTACACGTTTTTGATCCATTGAAGTCTATGGAACTAAAAACAAGTCCTGGCCCCTTTCCATAAAATGCACAGATGTGAACGTGACCCATAGGAAGCCATGTTAAATGGACTATAGTGTGTTTCTGCACTACTGAAAATGCACTAAAAAATGCATAGGTGTGAACCAGGCCTCAAGCATTGTCAGGGTGAAAACTGAGTTTCCTCTTGTAGATACTTCGATGGTTACTTACTGATTACTTTGGCATGCAGTTGAACATGACAAAAAAAAAAAAATTTAGGTTAGGTCTGCGTTAACCACTTGCCATCCGCCTCGTGTAGAAAGATGTTGGCAAATTGGCTCGGCTGCGCAGATCGTCTATAAACGGCGATCCGTGCAGCCACAGTTGCGGGTGGCGCGTTCTCGTACCCGTCACATTCGATGTCCGCCAGCAGCCCACCATTGCCTGGTACAGCAGAAAAGCGGGGAACCGCCGATGTAAACATGGCGGTTCCCTGCTCTGTCAGGCGGCATGACAGAGATCTACTGATCCCTGTGATCGGGATCAGTTAGATCGGTCATGCCCCTGCCAGCCCGGCTCCCACACAGCTTGAACACGCCTAGGGAACACACTTAACCCCTTGATCGACCCCTAGCGTTAACTCCTTCCCTGCCAGTGACATTTATACAGTAATCAGTGGATATTTTTAGATCTGATCGCTGTATAAATGTCAATGATCCCAAAAAAGTATAAAAAATGTCCGATCTGTCCACCACAATATGGCAGTCCCGATAAAATATGCAGATCGCCGCCATTACCAGTAAAAAAATGCCATAAGTTCTCATGGTTTGCAACTTTTGCGCAAACCATACAAAAAACAGATTGCGATTTTTTTTATTTACCACAAATATGTAGAAAAATATATATTGGCCAAAACTGATGAATACATTTGTTTTTTTATTTATATATTTTTTTGGATATGTATTATAGCAAAAAATAAAAAATATATTTTTTTCAAAATTGTCGCTCTTTTTTTGTTTATAGCGCAAAAAAAAAAACAACGCAGAGGTGAACAAATACCACCAAAAGAAAGCTCTATTTGTGGGAAAAAAGGAGGTAAATTTAATTTGAGTGCAACGTCGCACGACCACGCAATTGTCAGTTAAAGCGACGCAGTGCTGAATCGCAAAAAGTGCTCTGGTCAGGAAGGGGGTAAATCCGTCTGGGGCTGAAGTGGTTATCACCATTGGGTACAAAATATCATGGCTATGGAAGACATCTTAGATTCCTAAAATTCAGTGCTGCATTTGCAAAGCATTTATGTTCAGTTACTATAAACATCATAAACTGGTTAATGGAAATGAGAGATTAGTGAAGGAGAAAGAACAAATATAATATGTTACACAAGCAACTCTCTATGTCTTATAGTTTTTCTTACTGTTGGGTTATATTTCCAGGCAGTTTCAGAACTGTTTGCATATTCCGTTGATATGCACAGCTAAAGTTAAAGCTGATATTACTTGTTGTAATGACGGGTTTATCCAGGGTTCCAATGTAAAGGGTGTTGGAAATATAGATATTGGAGTCATCCTCCTGTGGATAGAGTCCAGTAATTAGCAGTGGAAAAACAGCTTTAAAATCTAGATGTGTAATCTTACTCTATCTATTGGAAATGAAGCCTGTCAATCATCGAGCCTCACAATCAACAGGCTTCCCATAGCTATAAGGATGCAGCCTGCGTCCAGAGCCGATCACTTACATGTCAATGGCTGTGATTAGCTGCGAGAAGCGGAAACCCACCATTGATTTTAATGGGGCTGCCTCTCACTGCTAATCCTGGGAACCCCCCCCCCCCCCCCTCGCTGGGCTTCTTGCATCTAATCGCAGTGTGGGTGCATATTCGCAAATGTGAATGCTCCCTAAATTCGCCCCCACCCCGTTCACATCAGTTTTTTTTCTTGTGTTTATTATCATGCTGCTCATCAATGCAAATCACATTCTCTATGGTGCCCGTTCAGTGCCTGGTGCAGTGCAGCTGAAAAGTTGCAGGCACTTCTTTTTTGCAGTTTTTTGCCCCATCAGGCTTCTATGGGAGCGGTGTGTAACCTGCATATACGTGCATTTTTAGGCTAGGTTCATATCCATGCGAGTTTTAGTGCCTTTGCAGATCTGCAGAAACACACTACAATCCATCAAACATTTCTTCCTATGGGTCCTGTATTTTTGCAGTTTCCTGCAATGTGTTTTTTTGGAAAGATGCAGGAACTTTTCTTATATGCATAATGGTGCATTTTTGGTTCTATAGATTTGAATGGAATTGCATCAAAAGCATACATGTGCTTTTAAATAACTTTTGGTAGGATTTTGTGTTTAACAACCAATATTCTCCTACTACCAAAAAAACGCAGGAAGTATGAAAACGCATAAAAAATGCATAAAAAGCATCAACCTTACATGCATAGATTTGAACCTAGCCATAGTGCATTTTTGGCAGAGTTTTGTGTATTCAACCTCCCCCCCGCCCTCCAAAATAAAATGCCTCGGCAAGAAAAAATGCATCAAAAACAAGCAATGTTGTACTACAAAAAGGCGCTAAAAATGCATCATGCTTGCAGTTGCACTTAGATGAACCTAGACTAAACAGGGAGCCTATTGCGTATGCACAGCCTGGTTGGGAGAGTGTTTGTGAACTACCGTGTAGCACCCAGTGGCCCCAAAGATTGGGGAGCTTTCTGGGGGAAGAGGGGACTTCCATTTCTAGGATAACTCTACAGAAAGTGCAGTTCTTCCTTAAGGCTACTTTCAGACTGCAGCCGCAGTCACGGTCAAACCCGGCTAGTTTTAGCGGAGCTTTACCGGCGCTGCAGCGCCACTTTTTAGTCGGGAGCACCGTGCTTTTTACCCCCACAAGGGGTTACACCTGAGTTAAGAGTGCCGGTGCTCCACGCTTCCGAGGCGGTGTGCAGCTGCTTTCGGAAGCGCTTGCCATTCATTTCAATGGCAGGGGCGGTAGAGGAGCGTATAAACAACGCTCACCTCACCGCCCCAAAGATGCTGCTTGCAGGACTTTTTGTAACGTCCTGCAAGTGCACCACCCCAGTGTGAAAGCACTCAGCATTGGGGTGAATTTTTGAGGCACTTTACAGGCGCTATTTTTAGATAAATAGTGCCTGTAAAGTGCTTCAGTGTGAAAGTAGCCTAAAGCCTACCACAGTGACCCATTGAGAAGGTCTTCTCTCACTACCTATTGCTATGATGTCTAGAAAGGAAATGTGGTTGTCACTTTGACAGGAAGGTAAACACATTTCTCAAAAGTTCCATATTTTCACCACTATGGATTTCCATTTTAATTGATGATAGGAAGTGAGGAAAAGAAAAACTCTAAAAAAAAAAGCTGTCAGAGTCAGCTAATATTTTCCCAGTCTATCCTAAATGAAAAGAAATGTTTTCGGCTGGAGTTGGGCTTTAGGCTACCTCTTGAAAAAAGTGAAACAGATTGCTGAGGGTCGCTTTTTCCAGAAAAGTAAGGAATACACATAATATGACACAGGAGTTGCTCAAATAAATGAATAAATAAATCAATCGTGTGTTACCGTCACTGTGTTTCCACACCAACCGGATGCTGCCTTGGCCTGGATAAAAGTCCTTTTCTGGTCATTGGTGTTGTTTGGAACTCGGAAAGTGCAGCTATCTGATGAGTTCCTCAGATGCATTGTGGAAGAGTCCAGACCGAGTTCTGCTAGTTCACAATCACTGACTGTGACTGTCATCGCATCGCTTGTACACGTGACCACATGTTGAAAATTAGAAAGTGCTGGGAAAGTTCAACAAAAGCGTAAATATAAATGAATCAGTGGGCAAAGCATACAAAAACTGTTATTTTGTAGATTGTACATTGATCTTTATCTCAAGCCTCGTACACATGATGAGAATATCAGACGAGACGAATGATCGTCCGCTTTTTTTTTTTATGCATGCTAGTCTTGAAAAGTCTCATGTGACAGAATACAACTTCTGAAGTGATGTCATGTATTATATTGTATTGTATTCTGTCGTTTCCCAGCATGCTTGGTCACTTGATTTTTTTTTCGGACGAATACTGTACTGATTAAACAAAAATCATTTGTTCTGTTATCGTACGAGAAAAAATGTTGTGCTTGTCCCTTTGGATAATTTCGCATTACTGTCATGATCGACTCTCAAAAGCTGTGTACTAACCATCTGATTATCGCATCAAAAACTGTATTTTTCTTCCGATTTTCTGATCATGTGTACTAGGCATTACTAGTCACTATTGCTTACAGACACTTTGAGCCATATGGCCCAGTGCCCTAATAAACAACAAACAGAAGGAATTTTTAAAGCCCAAATGATCACTTGTGATTTGTTACTGTAATGCAGCTAGGCTGCGTATGTGAGGATCTCTTTCCTTTTTTTTCAAGTTCAATCATTTTTTTATTAAACAAGCAATGTATTATTTGTGTATGAAAACGTATAAAAATAATTTCAATGGTAGCAGAGTACACATCCTGACATATGGTGTAAATGGAAAGTACAAATACGAGTACAGCAAATAGTCATGTAGAAGTATGTGCTATATAACGCCAGCTGCCTAAAATATGGGGCTCCTTTTTCTTTAAATTGTTACAGCGAGGGGTATATATCCTGTACTGGCCGCACCTAGGAGAGTCAGACCGCAGTTCTCTCACACAAAGTACGGCTATAGTTTATGCTAAACTGTAATGGAAGTTTTTTATTCTTTTTTAAAAAAAATTATGCTGGGGTTTGTATGTGTCCGTGAGACTCTTGTGGGGCAGCAATCAAAGCATATTTTTTAGGTACAAGGAAACCTGGATTTTGTTTAATTATGCCCATTAAGCCACTCCCATTGTTAAGAGTTGGGCCACATCCACTTATGCTGTGGTGCTTCCTCCCTTAGGTGTCCCTCATTCTGAAGTTCAAAAGTTGGGAGGTATGCATGCATGGAGTGTTATGTACATATGTGTCATGCATGGAGTGTTATGTACAATTATGTACTTGTGTGCCATGCATGGAGTGTTATGTACATATGTGTCAGGCATGGAGTGTTATGTACAATTATGTACTTGTGTGCCATGCATGGAGTATTATGTACATGTAGCACCCTTTACTTAAGTAGTGTGCTAGAGATAGGGATTGTGAGTGAAGGTAAATTTAAGCAGGCTTAGCTGTAGGCTAGTGAGGAGGAGAATGGCGCCAATAGTAAATGGAAAAACCTCAGACAAAATAACAAAACAGTCCTGAAATACGACTCATAAAGTCTATAATAGTGTCTCTAAAAATAAGTCCTGGGCAAAGAGCTGGGGTAGCGTGGTAATGATGAGCGGATAGGGGCAGCAACCCGATGAGTACAAGCAACTCTGCAAAAATAGAAATGGAAACAAGCGAGCCAGACCTAAGCGCAGTAAATCAAAAACCACAATTTATTTGCACAATAATGAGGATGGGTACTCACAAAGGACGGAACAAGAGAAAACATAACGTCCGTTTAGCTGAGAAGGCTATATCACGTCCATGCTGGGTGCCTGTGCTGGGGTGTCACTGGAGCTGTTCGTGGACACTTCCGGCGCCTTGTGCGTTCCAACACGAGCTGCATACCATCTACGGAGTCTACAGACGACACTGGCCAGCCGATCGGTGACTCCACGAACAGCTCCAGTGACACCCCAGCACAGGCACCCAGCATGGACGTGATATAGCCTTCTCAGCTAAACGGACGTTATGTTTTCTCTTGTTCCGTCCTTTGTGAGTACCCATCCTCATTATTGTGCAAATAAATTGTGGTTTTTGATTTACTGTGCTTAGGTCTGGCGCGCTTGTTTCCATTTCTTTTTTTTAGCTGTAGGCTAGGCCTGTTCGTTTTGATCTGTGTGGACTGGGAGTGGCTCAGAGTAGTGTTGGGTGACTCACAGATGGTGTCATCAGAACCTCCCACTTCTTTTCAGAAGGTGCTGGAAAGAGAGCTGGGAGGGGAGGTGGACCTATCTGGGGTGTTCTAAGGAGCCCTGACCAATCCCTAATCTGGATTGGCAGGGGGCAGGCCTCCTTAAATACCTAGCGTCAGCCCAGCTGGGGAGGAGAGTTTGGATGGAAGAACTAGGAAATGGAGTACTAGCTGTCGTGGCCTTTGAGGGAGCCCCCCAGTCTGGGGGGGTGACCTTGGACCTGGAGCTTGGGAGTGGAAGGGACCCTCGTACAAACCACAGGGGTGTTCTGACCAGGAACAGGAGAGGACAGTGGAGTATACTGCCAGGCAAGTCTCCAGGAGGGATCCACCAGGTGTCAGTGAGTGACACACAGCCTGGAATGCTGGGGAGGCACACCAGAGCGGATTGGGGAAGAGATAATCTGGAATGGGTGTAGAGTCAGTGAGGGCTATGTGGCCATGGGCAGTGGAGTCGGGCAGCTCTGGCCAGGAGGGCTGGCAGGGTCTGAAATGGACTGACTGGGAGAAGTAGTCCACCAAGGGCAGCTAGCATTTAGGGTAATCTTTCTAATCTTTTTGTTGGCTACACCACAGGGGACCGCGGTCCCTGCCTGCAAAAGGCATTTCTGGGGCGTGGTCTCGACATGGAAGAGTGAAGACGCGTCTTCTTGGAGCTCCCTGTCTGTGGCCCTCTTGCAGAGACTCAGTACAGCCATATCCCATATTTTCTTCTCATACAAGGACCAAGGGAGACAGGGAAGTAAACCCTTAGCAGCACATGCCTTCTAGACTTCATGGAACGATTCTTGATTCCGCTGCAGCCGGCCGTCTCTACATGAGACCCGACCAAGATGGCGCCAACACCAGCCATGAGGACAGTGCACAGCCAGCCTGCCACCGATGTGGAGAGAGCGCCAGTGACAATGATCTGCCGCCATTCTCCCCTCCAAGCGACCTTTCTCCCTGTCTGCCATGCTCACTCTCCCTCGACTCCATCTGCAGCCCTGGGGAGGAAGCCTGCAGACCTCCCGACACCGGAGTGAAGTGGTGGTGGCCCCCTTGGTCACACCGACACCTCCAGCTGCCACAGTGAGTACGGCACACAACACACAGTTGTCGCAGGAGCCATTCTCTGCACTGTTAATAGACAAGTCAGTGTGGGCTTTTTTGCAGAAACTACCCACTAGAGAGAAAGAAAGCGTGGGTCTCCTTTAGGGGACTTGGGTTCTCAATAGTCAGAACACTCTTCATGGGTCTCGACTTCGCGCGACATCATTATCCTCAATTCCTGCTCCTTCACCGCTTAAAGATGTTCCTGCCTGGAAATGTTGTTGTTGTACTAATTTTCTTATTATATTTTTCTCCCTTTGTTATTTGTTATCTACATGTTTGAGAAGAACAAATAGTTATATTATCCCTTTGGGGGTTGACACTTAGTTGAGCTGTGGAGGGTCGCGTGGTCTGGGGGCCCAACCTCTGAAGTGCCTTACCTCCTCCACTAGGCCCTAGCTGTCCATTCCGGCAGTAGTTCTCCCACTGGAGACATAGTTCTCATTCCCTTCTCATTCACATTTCTTTGTTTTTTCGTTTACCCTCTTTAATCTTACCACCCCCTCTTTTTTCCTTTTTTTTTCCTTTTTTCTACTTCTCTCTTATTCTTTCCCCCCCCACCCCACCTACCACTATATCTACTTATCACTTCTTTAGTGAGTGTCGGTGAAAAGGGATTCATTCTCCGCAATTATGCTGAAGGTTCTGTCCTGGAATGTTAAGGGACTGAACGTTCCTGAAAAGAGGTCCAGCTGTCTTGCTGACTTATGGAGACAACGCCCACAAGTGGTATTCCAACAGGAGACCCACTTCCGGGCAGAAAAATCCCTAAACTGCATAGTAAACATTTTCCAATGGTCTATCATAGCGTGTCACTCTCATCTAAATCCAAAGGTACGAGTATCCTCCTGGCCAAAACCTTACCTTGGCAATTTCTAGACCTCCGTACAGACAAGAAGGGAAGATACCTCTTTTAAAAGGCAAAATCCAATCGCAGATGTTCACCCTGGCAAACATATGCCTCCCAAATGTATACCAAGTATTGGTGTTGGAAAGTTGTCTATCCTCCCTAGCTACTTTTGCCGAAGGAACGCTGGTGATTTGAGGAGACTTAAATTTCACAGTTGACCCAAGCAAGGACACCTCAACGGGTGCCTCCGCCCTATCTCAGAGATCCAGAAAACGACTGAAAGAATTGTTTCACAGCCACCAGCTAGTTGATATTTGGCGTATCCTGCACCCGCTATTCTTTTTTATCGTCTGTACACAGATCGTATTCCAGAATAGACCTTTTCCTAGTGTCCCACGCAACGATCCCAAGTGTCTCTAGGGCAGACATAGGCCACATCGCAATATCGGATCACGCTGCAATCACATTAGAATTAACAACACCCGACATCCAGAACCGCTAACTGTCAACTGAATGAGTCGCTTCTGCAGGATCCTGAAGTCAAAGCAGACATTCTTAAGGAGCTTGACCTCTTTTTTGCGACAAATAAAGACTCAGTCTTCAACCCTCTATCCCTATGGGCCACACACAAATGTTACATTAGAGGGGTGCTTATTAAGCAAGGCCATAGGCTCAAGGAAGAAAGAGCGAAAATATTATCGGACCTACTGTCTAAATTGCGTGACTGAAAAACATCATAAGAGTCAACTCAATCACAGAAACAGAAATAGCCCATCTATGGGAACAGATTAAAGAGCACTCACTATTCCAGGCAAAAACTAGACTGCTGGCAGCTCGTAGAGTTTTTTACGAATATGGGGACAAGTTCAGTAGAGCATTTGCTAACGCTATAAGAACCCAACGTTATCTTACATTCCGGCCCTGGCTACCTCTGGAGGCACCAAAATCCATACATCTCAGGAAATGGCGGAGCTATTCTGAGAATTTTATACCTCTCTTTACAACCTGCATCCATCTCCCCCCACGGTTCAGACCCCAGACACGTTAGAAATGTTAGACGCCTAGAGCGAAATGCAAACCTGCCCACGCTAAATGAGGAGGAAGTTGACCTGTTATCCCAACCCATTACTACAGAGGAACTCTCAAATGCACTAGCTGGTTCTCCAGGGGGGAAAGCGCCTGGCCCAGACGGTTTCACAGTCTCATACTTTAAAACCTTCCATGACCAGCTGGCAACGCATTTCATTGACACCTTCAATGCAGTCTTAGAGGGCCACACTGTACCCCCTGAACTCCTGAGAGAAAGCATCTCGGTCATTCCCAAATCAGGGAAGGACCCACTCTTTTGTGCCAGTTACAGGCCCATCTCTCTACTCAACTGCGACCTCAAATTGTTCACAAAAATTCTGGCTGAGAGACTGGGCATGATAATACAGCGTGTCATTCCCCTTGACCAGGTTGGCTTCATTCGCAACAGAGAGGCATGAGATAACACGATCCGGACCATTGATGTCATAGCCAGAATCAAACACCTTAATACTTCATTTATCCTGTTATCAACCGACGCTGAAAAAGTGTTTGACAGGGTAAACTGGTCTTTTCTTCTAGCCACACTGAGACACATAAGGATGCCTGTACCGCTCCTATCCTGGATATCAGCTCTTTACTCGACCTCTACCGCCACGGTTAGGGTAAATGGGGTGTCCTCAGAGTCCTTCGCTTTAGGGAACGGAACGCGTCAGTGTTGCCCACTTTCTCCACTCCTATTTATTCTGTCACTAGAACCACTATTGCAACATGTTAGGCTCAACCCGGACATCAGAGGACGGACTGGAGACTAGTTCTTACCACCACAAAATTGCCGCTTACGTGGACCACCTTCTCTTTTATAAAGCAGACCCCATAGTCTCCCTACCTGTCCTTCTAGCCTAACTGCGTGTCTTTGGAGACCTATCAGACTTTAAAGTCAACCTGCAAAAGTCAGAAGCCCTCAATGTTACTCTTGTTCCAGAAGCCCTCACTCGCCTCAGTAGTAACTTCCCATTTCGTTGGGCCTCACAGCCCATTCAATATCTGGGAACCAAGATTCCTTCCAACCTTCATCTCATCTACCAATATAACTTCCAACCTTTACTAAACATGTTTTCAGATGATCTAAACAAATGGAAAAAACTAGCTGTTTAAAGGTTTGGCCTATGCAACGTTCTGAAGATGAACGTAATGCCGTGCCCATTATATCTTCTACAAGCCCTACCAGTTAGAATTCTGAGGAGCTTCTTTAATAGGCTCCGGACCCTCTTTATCAGCCATGTTTGGCAGGGTAAACCTTCCCATCTCAAGAGAAGACGGAAGCTTAAAGGAGGAGTAGGTCTACCAGACCCGTCTCTATATTGCATGGCAGTCCATATTAACAGAGTGGTAGACTGGTGCAGACACTCGTTATATAGATTATGGGTATCCCTAGAACAAGAGTCAGTACCAGTCCCAATAGCCAGCCTTTCCTGGGCTGGAATTCGATACTCAAGGCTTGAAATACGCAAATATTACCATTTAACTGAGATGTCCAACTTCCCCTCCCCATTGACACCTATAGTAGGCCACCCAGATTTTGTGCCTGGATTAACCGATAAACTTTCATGCTCGAACAGGAAAAGAATTTGATAAGAGCTTCTACATTCCTTGAGACTTCTGACTGGGTAAGTCCATCCGTTGTTTTCCCTACCTTGAATTCCTTAGCTTTGGGAAAGTGGAAGATATTACAATTGACCCATTTTCTCCGTTCCCTCCCAGATCCAGAGCGAGTCAAGCATGCAAGCCAATATAAAGAGGTTATTTAAAGCTCTCCATAAGCCCCTTGAGGTGGCCATTTTGAAACTCACACCACAGCAGGTACAAGAAAAGCAGAAGTGAACAGAGCCACAGCCAAGGCAGCGTAGCAAGCTCCTCTCTTACATCTTGAGCTCACATCAGATTGGCAGTGGTACAGTCAGAGTTATAGGTCTCTGATGTTTTGAATGGTTGTCATTGGAAATCATGGGGAACGACTTGTCATGCGACTTTGGAGCCTAAAGTCACAGGACAAGCCACACAAGTGTGAAAGGGGCCTTAGTCTGTCTGAAAATCCAGGCACCTGGTAAGAAAAAGGAACTGCAGATTTTTGCTGATTTTGCGCATCTTGGTTGACCCGTGCTCGACACAACTCAGGAAAAAAAAGGTGACTGTCCCTTTGAGACACTCCCCTAGGCCTGAGTTACCCTTTTGTGGCTCCAAATAGATTATTTTACCAGAGTGCGAATCCTATGAGTATGTTTTGGTGTGTGCTGACACATTCTGAGTTTGGTTTGACGCATGGCCTATGTCACAAGTCATAATCAATGCCACACTTAAAAGTTATTTTTAAATAGTTGTCTCTCATTATGGTATTCTTGAAATTGAGTCAGATAGGCACTAACACTTTATAGGTGAAATCATGACTAACATTTTGATAGATTCAAACAAGGGTGAATTAACAGAGTATATGATACAGTTACAAAATCATCTCACTGAGACTTATAAAAGAGTTTATTCTTCTTTACCTAACCCAGATGTTGTTTTAGGCACCCACTCTCTTCAGCCAGGTGGTCCTGAGAAAACCACAAAGAAAAGGTCTTCAAAAGAGGTTTGAAGGTCCCTGCCATCTCAGTAAAGTTTGAAGGCAAAGACCCTTGGGTCCATGCAAGCCACTACAAGAAAATCCACCATGATCAATGAGGGGAATAGTGTTTTGTGAAATCGTGTTGATGTTTGGCTTAACTGTTCATCTGATCGCTTGCTCTGTTTGTGATAACTGCCCATGGGCCTGGATAAATGACAAAAATGTAAAACTGAACAGACAACTGTATGAGCTGTTCAAGTAATCTGAAAATATTTGGGTTTATATAGCAAAAAATCTGATGAATACCTCCAACTATTGTTTGTCAGATATGCATAACTGTCTTGATTTGTTGACCACTTGTTTGATAGCAGTGCCTACTCCAATGCAAGTATTGTTGCAGGTATTTCAGATGTTACAGAATGACACTACTGTTGAAACTGATGACATATGTTCACATATTAGCCTTTATGAGTATTGTAAGGATTGTCCCATTAAGCATTGGGAAAATATGACCAGCATAAAGATCCTTAATATTACTCAAGGTCATGTATGTTATAATATGACTTGTGATCCCAACCAGAAAATATCAACAACTTTCTTTTTCTAACAAAGCTGCCCCAACCACCATTCCTCCTGGTATTAGGGCTCTCTGCAGCACTGATAGGATATGTACTGCAGTAAATAATAAAATGAGTTGTAATAGCATTGTACTTCAGCCCAATCACACCAGACATGCTAAACTACCCGTAGGATGGTTGTTTTCTTGTGGAAATATTACTTATTCCTATATCCCGGGAAATATCATTGGGGGACCATGCACTCTAAGCCATTTGAGTATTATATTGTCCCAATCAAGAGGACATGCGATTGCTCGACTAAAGAGAACTACTATAGCTGTATCAGAAGACTGTGAATCAGACATGACCCTACTTTCTAGGGCAGAATATACAAGTTTAGCTGTATTCCTTGTGGGAGTACCAGACTTGGCAGTTCATAATGCTAGAACCATTAACGCTTTAGCTTGTAACATGGCAAAAAGTCTTAAACATACTTCTGCTGCCTTGCAGGAGGCACACGCAAGACAGTACTCCAAAATAGAGTAGCCATAGATTATTGGCTTCTTAAACATAATTTTGGATGTGAGCTTTTTGAGAATATATTTTGCTTTAATCTAACCAATCATGCTACTTTTATTCAGTCACATATTCAAGCTTTGCATGAATTAGCTTCAGGAATTAGGCAGGACGTTACTAGTAGTTGGTGAGATTGGTTATCCGGGTGGCTACCTGATATAGGAGTTTAAGACAAATTGTTGGGAGACTGATTATTGGAATCTGTTGTCTGATTGCTTTTTTCTGCCTTTTACAGTGAATCCCTAGTCTGTTATCGATGACATGATCCTTCACTCTGCCTCAGCACCTCCTAAGCTGATCTCTATTGCATTGCATCCTCCGGTGTGATTGAATATCACTCTCCAACCTGAAGTGACCTCCTCATCGTTCCAGGAGAATGGTTACCACCCTCAAAATGCGGGATCCCACTGCATGATAAGGACGTCTAACCCAGATCCTGTCAAGAAAAGTACCTTGTACCAGGGCTGTCTTAATAGCATCATGGGCCCCTGGGCAAAGTAATGCACTGGGCCCCTACCAGTCTGCCCAAATTTATGCACCTACTCTCACAGTACACACTGTAGGGAGGAGTCAGGAGGGCAAAATACTGGGATCAGGAGGGCATAGTACAGGTTCTGGGACGCTGCCCAGGTCACGGCCATCCCAGGACCATTTAGTAAAAATCGTGACTGTCTGGGCAAATCCAGGAAAGTTGGCAAGTATGATGTAATACAAGATTATCATGGGGCCCCCATGCACCTGGGGCCCCTGGGCAGTGCCCAGGGGTGCCCATGCATTAAGACAGACATGCCTTGGACTGTTTTCAATGTGTCCAGTGTATGAACATGAGGAGGGACACTGGTGTGACAAGCTTAGTCTAACTTACTGTATGTTAGAACCACTTTTGCAAAATACACTCCTACCCACCCCTTTGGAATGTACCTTTCCCTCTTGAGAGAATGCCTATCTTTTTTGGAGTATGTATCTGTTCTCTGTCTAATTAATTACACAAACTATTAACCTTGTATAATCCTATACCAGTCTGTACCATGCTATACTACACACATCTGTTTCACAATATAGTATAAAACGTCACCTTGTCTCAAATAAAGCCAGTCATTCTGCACGAGACATTGACTGACTCTATGCGCATATATGCTGGGTCCATGTATGATGTGGGTTCTGTCATATCAAATCAATCACTGTACTAACATCACTTGGTTAGTACAGCAAGCTCTCTTGTTTTTTTTTTCATTCAGCCCGCTGAATGTGTTTACCAGGCATTGCTGGTATAGTTGGAAGCACAGTTTGCTCTCAAATGCCAATCGGTGAGAGGAAATAGCCCACACCAGTGCAGTACAATACAGTGGCAACAATAATACATATACACATGTCAATCATCTCTACAGTATATGTCAGCCCCATCTTGTATTAAACACACATTTGTACATTAACCCCTCCATCTTCCATCCTCCCACTGTATGCAACCTGTACATTAAAACTTTCACCTCTCGATCCTTCTGTACAGTATCTGTACATTTAGTATACCTAGTACAGCCAAGTTCAACCAATACCAATTCCACCCAGGACAGGGCCTCTGTGAACAGAGGGCATTCCCTTCCTGGGAAATGAAGCAGTAATCTAAGAAGAGAAACTACTGCAACCAGCATATAACATTAACCATAAGTGTATAGATGCACACCAGTATAAAAATAATACAAGCTTTTTAAAAGAAGGAATAACCCTTTTGCCACCAGGTCCATACGTCGTACGGACCTAACAGCAGGGGGTATTGCACACAATCCAGTAGCTGCAGCCACAGGGATTGTATGTGAAACTGACAGGCAGCCTCCTGCATGTCAGGTGAGAGCATTCAGGGGGCTGCCGCCCGACCGCTCTCATGCACCCCCGGTACTGGCACCCCCACCGCGTGCGAGCTTCCATCATGTTTACCAGGCTCAGCTTGACCACCTGCGGGCCCAAGGCCATCATGGCGGCAACTGGAGGGGAAGGAGAAGAACGGATACACGTCCGCTCTCCTCCCCTTCTTTGTGGGACCCGGAAAGCGAAGTCTCTGACATCACTTCTGGGTCAAGCTCTTCGTGTCCCGGTTAGCTTAGCCGGGAAATAATGTTTTAAAATAGAGTACAGGGGAGACATACAGGGTCTTTTAGACTCTGCATAGCTCAATAAAGAGAAACTGTCACCAAAAAAAATCACATAGTGGACTTTTTGTCCATTATGTGATTAAAAAAAAGTTAAGTAAAAAAATTTTTTTTTTGCAAAAAATAAAGTTACACCCAAGCTCATAAAATCCCCCCCCACCCAAAAAAAATTGAGGCCCCCCCACCTCCACATATACACATGCACAAACGTAAACGCATGTGTTGGGATGCCTATGCATGAAAACGTTGATTGTGATACAACACGTTACATATCACCGCGCACGCTGGAGTGAGTGCAATAATTCTAACACAAGACCTCCTCCATAACACTAAACTGATACCCATAGGGGGCTTCTGAAGCATCACCTATAGAAAATATAGGGTACTGAAGTTTGACACCATTTCACAGCATGCACAAAAATGTAATATTTGGCATGTTGGGTATCTATTTACTCGGTGCAACCTTGTCTTTTATAATTTACCAAAAATGTGGGTAATGTATTGCATTTGTTTGCCCTGAAATTCACGTTATTGTGTTTTTTACTTACTTTTTGCGTTTCCTAGACCTTTGCAGTAATATCATTTGACATAAAAAATTCACTGATAATAATGGAACTACCACTATTTTATTCTGTGGGGTGTCTGCTTTTCAGAAAATATATAATGTTTGGGGGGTTGTTTAATCTTCAGGCTTAAAATGATTTTCTTTAAACATGTGTACCAAAAAAACGCAAAAACGGCTCTGGCAGAGAAAGTGTTAAAGCAGAGCTCCACCTAAAAGGGGGAGCTCCACCTGTTCGCACCCTCCCCCCCTCCACTGCCACATTTGGCACTTTTTTTGGGGGGGGGGGGGAGCAGGTACCTGGTTACTGGCATGTATCTTCATAGTTTTTATTTGCCACATTGTAAAACAGAAAGATGGGTAAACAGTTTTTGCTTTTATTGTTTTTGTTTTTTGTGCCTAAAAGAAAACACTATTGGAGGAATTCATAGAGGGTGTCATAGACCCTTTAGAATTCCCTTGGGGCACAGTACCTGCAGTGTTGGTGCTTGTGCTCCATTCATGTACCTGTAGCACCCCCATAGTATAGGTGCTTTATTTTTGTAGATGATGATAGGAAAGGAAAAATCTAGTCAGGCCTGAATGTAGGTGCAGGCCTGAATGTTTTAAACTGGGCTAGGGGAGTAGTTTAGGGAGGGGCTGGAGACAGAGGGAAGGAACACCCCTTGGAGATTCTTCCCCTTGAACTTGGAAAGTTCTGGAAAGGGGGAAGGAGGAGGAGATGGTCACTTCTTGATGTATGACAAGGAGCTTTGACCAATCCAGCATCTGGATTGGCAGGGGGCAGGCCTCCTTAAATACAGCAATCTGCCAGCAGGTGTCAGGAGAGTAGGGCTGGAAGAGTGAGGATGTAGTCAGGAGCTGGGGGGGGTGAACCTGAGGCCTGGGGCTTGGGTGCAGCCAGGGGTGGGAGTTGGCTCCTGGAGTGGGATCCAGGAGAAGCAGGAGAGCAGCTGAGGCCTACATGGAAGGAGACTCTTTAAAGGAATCCACCAAAAAGTCAGTGAGTGGCGGACCCTGGGAGTTGGAGGAGACGACTGGGACAGTCTGGGAGAGAGAGAGAGCAGTCTGTGGAAACCAGGAGGAACCAACCAAGGGGAAGGAGAGCCATTAGACCTCAGGACAGACTGGATGGGCTGGGAGTAGTAGTTCATCCAAAGGCCCGGCTAGTACCAACGTACTTTGCTACACAAGAGAGGCTGTCTGGTTTCAGTGAGAGAAACCTACAGCTCTCACCCACAAAGGGTGGTTCTGAGGCTTTGCCAGTGACTGCAGCAGGCCTCACCATGTGCTAGCTGTGGTAAAGAAGAAGTGTCATGGAGGTCTGATAAACTTCCTTTCAGACCAGGAGGACAGGTGTAACGATCAGCAAGTAGCGTACTGGAGAGAAGTACAGGAAAAGTGTATATACCGGAGGTGTATATAGTATGTCCTATGTTCAATTACTGGGCATCCCACAGTCATCCCTAATCCCTATCCAAGTTCAAACCCCTAAATAAAACATCAAAAACAAAGTACCGGCCTGTTCAGTGACTTTGGATATGTGGAATACGTGTGACTGAGGGCAGCAGGTGGGTGGACCACAACTTTCAGCCACTCTTAAGGGAGCACATGGCTACATACCAGTCACAGATCTGTGCGTGTCTGTACTGAGGAGAGTCCACACTGCAGATGCCTTCCTCAGTGCATTCCGACCCTCTCCGGCCCCTGTGCCCATCACATGGGCACATGGCTGAGGAGTTTGTAATAGGGAAAATGAGAAAATAGTTCCCTATCAGATCTGCTTTAATTTTAGGCCTTATGCACACAGGATTAGAGTTGAGCGAACCTCTGGAAGTTCGGGTTCTGCTGGTCCGTCCGAACTTCGGGACAAAGTCCGGGTCCGGGTCCGGACGGAACCCGAACGATCGCACGGACAACGAACCCCATTGAAATCAATGGGGACCCGAACTTTTATGCACAAAAATGGCTGTAACAAAGTCCTGGAAAGCCCTAGAGGGCTGCAAAAGGAAGTAAAATGGGGGTAAGGGTAGGGCAAGTGCCCTACAAAAAAATGGGGACAGGGAAATAACTGTAAATATTTTAAAAAAAATAAAAACATAAAAAAAGCAAAAATGGAGGTGAATGTGGATCATCTTCAAACTGTGTCTGAAAAGTATTAATTAACGGTAGAAGCCATATAACTGTTCTAAAATTATCTTCAAACTAGGGCAAGTGCCCTACAAATAAATGGGGATAGTGAAAATAAATTAAAATCAAGTAAAAAAACGGGAAGGGGGGTGGATGTGGAGTAGGAGCCTAGAGGTT
>BLSH010224094.1:333215-347781 GCA_018402905.1 Glandirana rugosa | reverse complement strand
CACCGTTGAAACAGGGATGCCAAGGTCTTTGGAGATGGCCTTATACCCTTTGGAGGTCTTGTGCTTGCAAATAATAGCATTTCTGGTGTCGTCAGACAGCTCCTTTGTCTTCACCATTGTCACACATGAAGAGGGAATAACAGGTGGCTTTTTATAAAACCAAAATGTTCATTTATTGGCTAATTTGGGTCACATGGGTGGAGGCAATTCATCACAGGTGATCCTCATTTGAGATCTGCAACAGGTGAGCCAAATTGGGTTTCCATACTGATTTGCAGCAAAGGGTGCCAATACCACTGACAAGGCAAGCATTATGGTTTTCTCTGTTTTCCTCATAATGTTTATCTTTTTAAATGTTATTTATCATTTACAGTTTTTTGTCAAACACAAGCTATCTGTAGTAATATGTTGGTTAATTTGATACATTTCCTCCAGTAGATATTCCACAATATGTACATAAACTTCATGGGTGCCAATAATGGTGAGCAGGACTGTATGTACAATAAGTTACCAAAATCAGCACCCAGTAGCCATGTCATGTGACACTGTGACAGAGCCAGCCAGAGCCATGATAGAGTGCCTGCTGCCTGTGAGTTATGATACCATCCATGATGCCAGAGAAACAGTCACAGTGCAATGTATTCACAGACACCCCCAAAGCACGCCTGTGTTGAAGCCTTGAAGGCACTGGCAGCCCCAAAATCATACCCACTTCCCCTCTGTTCCTGCTGCTGGACACTGTCAGCTGAGCTCAGCTCCCTCTCTCAGCCTGTTGCCGTCTCACAGCCTCTCAAGTCTCACTCTCCGGGCCCCAGCTACTGCTGGGTGGGGAGCGGAGGAAAATCCATCCACCGGGGAAGGCAAGGAGACAGGCAGGCAGCACAGATAATGGAAAAAATACACCCCCTAAGCTAGTAGGAGCAGTGGAGCTGGTGTGTGTAATTCAGAAATGTTTTTAAAATTCTGCATTGTCTGTCTTCGAAATTGCCCGGGCCCTGTTTTGTTCCCTGTTCAAATCCAATCCGGGGACAAAACCGGGGATGGACTTGGTACGGGGACAGTGTCCTCAATCCAGGGACTGTCCCCTGAAACCGGGGAGGTCTGGTCACCCTACACTAAGGGGTTGATTTACTATAGCTGTAGAGTGCAAAATCTGGTGCAACTGTGCCTGGTAGCCAATCAGCTTCTAATCTCAGCTTGTTCAATTAAGCTTTGACAATAAAGCCTGAAAACTGATTGGCTTTTATGCACAGCTGCACCAGATTTTGCATTCTCCAGCTTTAGTAAATCAACCCCTAAGGCTCCTTTCACACTGAGGCGCTTTACAGGCGCTATTTAGCTTAAAATAGCGCCTGTAAAGCGCCTCAAAAATCCCCCCCCAATGTGAAAGCCCTGAGTGCTTTCACACAGGGTTGGTGCGCCTGCGCGACGTTACATAGAGTCCAGCATCTTTGGGAGGGAGCGGTGATACACCACTCCTCCACTGCCCCTGCCCATTGAAAACAATGGGCAGTGCTTCCAAAGCGGCTGCACACCGCCTCGGTAACGTGGCGCGCCGGCACTTTTAACCCCATTTTAACCCCTTGTGGGGGGTTAAAAGCAATGCGCTCCCTCCTGCGTAGCGGCGCCGCAGCACCGCTATAACAGCGGTAAAACCCTGCAAAAAATACCGCCCGCCTGCCCGTCTTGGAGTTCAGCCAACTATTCAACGTTAGTACAGTGACCCCCCCCCCCGCTAAACTGTTGTGTTCTGACGGGGACAGCCCCCCCCCCCCCCACCAGAACACTCTGGTCAGCACTCTTAGATCAGGATCTGGTCGGCTACTGGTTTTCCAGCATGCTCGTCTGACAGAAGTCGGCCAAATGGATGTGTTTACGGGGCTTTAATGTCATTCAGTTAGGGATAATGTCATCAACTTTAACCACTTGCCGACTGCCCGCCGCAGCATCACGGCAGCGAGGTGGCTCGTTATCGCTCACTGTGTTGGGGGGGGGCAGACTCAATCGCCGCCGGCTACCCGCGATGGCCCCCCGCACTGAAAGAACGGAGGTCGGTGTATGTAAACACGGATCCCTGTTCTGTTAGAGGGGGAAGGGCGGTGATCACAGGCTTCCTCTATATGGAAGCCGTGATCATCCCCTTTCCCCAGCCAGGGCAGCCCACATACAGTTAGAACACGCCCAGGGAACATAGTTAACCCTTAGAGCGCCCCCTCCAGGTTAGCCCCTTCACTGCCAATGGCATTTACACAGTAATCAGTGCATTTTCATAGCACTGATCGCTGTATAAATGCCAATGGTCCCAAAAAAGTGTCAAAATGGTCCGACATGTCCCCTGCAATATTGCAGTACCGCTAAAAATCTCAGATCGCCGCCATTACTAGTAAAAAATAAAAAAATAAAAAAAACCCCAGAAATTAATTCTCATCATTCGTAAACGCGGCAACTTTTGTGCAAACCAATCAATAAACGCCGATTGCGACTTTTTTTTACCAAAAATATGTGGAAGAATAGAAATCGCCCAAAACCGATGGAAAAAATGCTTTTTTATATATTTTTTTGGATTTGGATTTTAGCAAAAAGTAAGAAATTTGGGTTTTTTTGCAAAATTGTCGCGCTTCTTTTGTTTATAGCGGCGATCAGAAATGACGCAGAGGGGATCAAATAAGACCAAAACAAAGCTCTATTTGTGGGAAAAAAAGGACGCAAATTTAGTTTGGGTTCAACGTCGCACAACTGCGCAATTGTCAGTTAAAGCGACACAGTGCCAAATCGCAAAAAGGGCTCTGGTCCTAAAGTAGGAAATCCTTCTGGGGCTGAAGTGGTTAAAGGGATGTACTAATGTTTCAATGAAAAAGAGAGCAGCCTGATGTAAGCAATCCTACCAGAATATGTTAGTGTTTTAATGCCATATTTTCTCATTACATAAACTGACTCTACTTTAATATATGCAGTGCTACAAAATAGTTGTCCTTTCCTGCTCCTTCTCACAATGGAAGTCCATGACTTGTTGAAAACAATGCTCTCCCTGTGCAGCTGATATCTTAATCCACAGTTGTTAAAGGTTATGTGGGCGGCCATTGCTGAGCTTGCCTGCTTAAAATGCTGATTTCCTGGCTGTCACAATGATGCTATGTCTTCAATCACTGACCAGGAACAGATATAAATGTCAGGATCTCTGATTTTTCTTCATTGTGATTTTCTGCATGCTTGTTCCAGGTCAGTGATTCAGAAACCAGAATTTTGAAAAGGGCCACCAATGTCAGTCCCCATATTACTGTCATGGCTGGTGAACTTTAGGCAACAAATAATGGCACTGAGCCACTAAGAGTGCCATCTAATGGGTAATCTAGACATTTCTATATATGATAAAATAGCAAAGCATGACAGAGCAAAGCATGCGACTTTATAAAAACCATAGGAGATATAACATATACATTGAAAAAAACATAACTCCAAAAATATAACACATATTGTAAAGGTGAATGACCAGACTGACATCGTGAAATAAAGAAAAGGAACAAAGTCTTACTTAAATTCTGGTAATAGGTGGTATTACAGTGACACACTCCTTCAATGCATGTTTCATCCTTAGCGCATGGTGATACACAGATAGGAGTGGCTGCAGAAGACACAACATAAAAACATGGGTATAAAATCACACATCCTAAATGATCAGACTCAGACATTACACTTAGAGGTGATATAGAAAATACTTACTTGTGCAACAGGACTGACTAATATTGTAGTATAAGCCATCTGGACAGCAGAAGGTGCTGCGATCAGTGATATTGCACGGTACATTTACATCTGGAAGGCAGTTATCATAATTACCGGTGTTGCATGCACATGGATTTCCGTCAGCACAGCTCCCTGAACATGAGCTGCAAAGAGTAATATTGGGAGGAGAAGCTGGGAAGAGAAGAAAAAGATGTCAGACACCGGGAGTCTCTGCAGTTACTCCATTGTCACATCAAAGTCACATGGATAAAAGACATCTGCAATATCATTGAAACTGCAAACTGTATTTGTAAAACTGACCATACATTTATAAATCCAAATGTAAAATACCTCTTTGCTATGAGAACGCTCTCAGCTGAGAACAAAGAATGTGTAGGGTGGCCACACATTATACAATTTTCTCATTCAATTTCCTTTAGATTTACCTTCAGTTATGTAGTGCAAGGCCCAGCCTGATTGCATACACATTGAAAGTGTTTAGGTGTGACCTCCTATTATATGGTTTTGGTAAATCTAAAGGAAATTTGTATAATGTATGGTCACCCTAATGCCCCATTCACATCTGAGCGATTATCTGCTTGAAGCTCAAAAACGCTGGAGGAGAAAAAATCAATGATTCTCTATGGTGATGGTTCACATCTCCACTCCAAGTCTACTGAAGCCAAACGCCTGAAGCTGAAGTAAGTTCTGGAGCTTTTTTTGTCGCGCAAATCGGGAAGATTTGGGCGTTTGTATTCCAGTAGAACTGAATGGAAATGCGCCATTTGCATGTTTTGTCATGCGTTTTTGAGCGATTTTCTGCTCAAATGAAAAAAAAAATAGTAATAAAATATGAATAAATAAATGTAAAATAAATACACAAATAACCAAAACCATAAATAAGTATAATAAATGAATAATGTGTAATAATACATTAATAAATAATAATTAACCTCTAACCTTAAATTTTTTAAAATATATTATTATTAATAATAATAATAATAATAATAATAATAATAAAATAACACCCACACTCACACACTTAAATATATTATCATTAATAATAATAATAAAATAACACTCACACACTTAAATATATTATCATTAATAATAACAATAAAATAACACCCACACTCAAACAAAAAGTACATTATTAATAATAATAATAATAATAATAATAATAATAATAATATAGTAATATTGTTTTCGTGTTAGGTTTAGGGTGTTTAGTTATTTATTATTTTATTTTTTAAGGAGTAATTAAGGAGTAAGGGTTAAAGTTAAGGGTTAATTATTTATTTATTTTTACTTAGTATTAATTTATTAAATGTATTTTTCATTTATGATTTTTATTTGTGTATTTATTTTACATTTATTTATTCATTTATTATTATTCGTATAACAATAATATTAAATAAAATAATAATAAATAACCCTAACCCCAAATCCTAACCCTAACCTAAACTAAACTCAAACCCCTTACACTAAAAAACATTATAATAACTGAATAATAATAAAAGAAGAAATAAAAGCTAATGGAAAAGCTAAAAAAGCTGAAATACCTAGCAACAAATGTTGAAACAGATGATAATTTTTACCTATTGGTTAATAAAAGAAATGCCAAAGCTCAAAAACGCTTGAAAAATGCTGCATGGAAACACACAAATACACACAACAAAACACACAAAGTCGCACGAAAAGACGCCTGAAAACCACGCAGGTGTGAATGCAGCCTTACTGTTTGTATTCCTAGTTGTCAGACCCGCTGTCAATAAGAAAATTGTTCCTAGAGGTATTGCCCACCAACGCGGCTAAACTTGGTCTGAGCATCTAAGCTTTAAAATCTCTGGATACAAATGGGGGTTAACAAGCATTTGAAAGCCAAAAACTATCTATTGATTCTTGCCAGTGGCTGCCCCTGGCTGCTGTTATTCAGCAGTCGCAGTCAGAATGTAAACTTAGGCCTTTTTCATGCGGGCCGCTGGCTGTTGGAATGATGATCATTCTCACCCAGGCTCATTCACACATCTGTCACTAACTGCAGCTAACCCCTCTGTGTGCGGCTACAGCAGTGCCTGACCCAGTCTTGCCGCAGGTTTCCGGTAACTGCAGCTATGGTGAAAAAGGCCTGACAGTGCACATGTGACGTGTAGGATTGATGCATATGTTCCAGAAGTTATACACTATATCGTTTTTAGGGAATAGAAACAGAAAAGAACCTGAGATTTATGTCTGCATATCTGCAATGCAAAGGAGACATTGAGTCAGCTGTTTTAAAAGCTGGTCACACACCGAAAAAAAAAAAAAAAATTGCAGATTCCTCCATCTACACAAAGGAGATGGATGGAGGAATCCCCCCTGCTGGGACATTGTATTCTGACAGCAGCACCCGCCGCTATTAGAATGCACTGATCAGTGGCTGCAGCTGCCGATCGAGAAAAATTCTCCAATATGTCCTTTCAACTTTTGGCGAGGTGGGATGGCCATACAATGATCGATATTCAACCAGTCCCCGCTGAACAAACTGAGTTCAGATCAGTGTAAGGCCAGCTTAACCGCATCCGGACCGCGTCACGTACTTTTACTGCCACGCGAATTGCTGTTTTTAAACGGCAATTCACACAGCTGCAGATTGCGGGCAGGCCCACTGCATGCTGCATGAGTGCGCCCGCGGGTTGGGCGGACTCAATGTCTGCCAGCATCCCACGATCGCCTAATACAGAGCCAGAACAGGGAACCGCCAATGTAAACAAGGCAGTTCCCCGTTCTGTCAGGGGACATGACAGTGATCTACTGATCCCTGTGATCGGGATCAGTTAGATCTGTCATGCCCCTGCCAGCCCAGCGCCCACACAGTTAGAACACAGTGAGGGAACACACTTAACCCCTTGATTGCCCCCTTAGTGTTAACCTCTTCCCTGCCAATGATATTTATACAGTATTCAGTGGCTATTTTTAGATCTGATCGCTGTATAAATGTCAATGGTCCCAGAAAAGTGTCAAAAGTGTCCGATATGTCCGCCGCAATATCACAGTCCTGATAAAAATCGCAGATCGCCGCCATTACCAGTAAAAAAAAAAATAAAATAAAATAAAAACGCCATAAATCGATTCTCAGTTTGTAGATGCGATAACTTTTGCGCAAACCAATCAATAAATGCTATTTACCAAAAATATGTAGAAGAATACATTTTAGCTTAAACTGATGAATACATTTGTTTCTTTACATTTTTTTTTTTTTTGGATATGTATTATAGCAAAAAGTAAAAAATATTGTTTTTTTTTTTTTCCAAATTGACGCTTTTTGTTTATTTATAGCGCAAAAAATAAAAAATGCAGAGGTGATCAAATACCACCAAAAGAAAGCTCTATTTGTGGGGGGAAAAAATACGTAAATTTCGTTTGGGTACAATGTCGCACGGCCGCGCAATTGTCAGTTAAAGCGGCGCAGTGCCGAATCGCAAAAAGTGCTCTGGTCGGGAAGGGGGTAAATCCTTCCGGGGCTGAAGTGGTAAAGTGTTTGTTACCCTAAAAAAAAAAAACAGATCCTGTTCCCTTAAAGCATGTTGTACAGAACAGTGTTTGTGCTGTGTAATTTAGCCGCTTCTATCACCTAAAATACCTGGCTGATCCCCCTGTAAGCTGACCACGATTTATTATGGCTTCTGAGTCCTGACACCGTGGTCAGTTTACATGCCTCCGTCATCCGCAGGCCTGCTCTGTCCTTCTCTGTCCCCCCCCCCAGCCTGTCAGCTCTGTGTCAGGGCACGCCTCCTCCCCTCCTGCTGCTATCATAACTACAATAAAAAATCCCATCCCCTTTGTAGCATAATGTTATGTGCCCCTGTGTCTGTGTTATATAAAAAAGCTGCCGGCTTGTACTTATATCAGAGCGCTCATGTGACTCCTCGGCTCTCTCTCCTCCCCTCCTGACATCTCAGGCCCCGCCCTCTATAGCTGTCAGCCTGGGAGAGGAGAGAGCAGAGGAGTCACGGGAGCACCTATTTGTATATGATTGATTTGATAAATAAGTGTTGGTGCTGATTCTTAACACTCTGGCTATAAAAAGTGATGTGATATGATTTATAGTCATACGACATCTTCTAAATATCTCTTTCTGTACTTATAATATTTAATAATTTAATGTTTAGGCTTATTATGCAGTTTTCCAGCTTTTTTTATATGTACTGCACTTACTGTTATCAAAATCGTGCCAGGAACCTATGCACTGAGCACCTAGAAATGGGGAAAAAAAGAAGGGAGAGTCAAAGGCTGCGTTCCAAAGTAACATACCAATACACATATGAAGTGTATATATATATATATATATATATATATATAGTAATAACACACACAAAATGTATGCTCAATTAAAATAACAGTATCTGAAAAGTGTATATTTGTAACTGTATATGAGGGCTATAAAATCTCGAAATAAAGAAACAACCGGCATTGTTTATATTTATGTGACTCTGTATTTATGTCACAACTATGGTAAATCAGTTTATTTAGAATTGCTATGTGATCTGTGGACAATCTGCCTTTCAGCTAATTTGCATATGAGTAAATCAATAAAATATCCCCCATTATTTCTTCCATACTCTAACCATTCACAATTAGATTTGTTCAACCTGCAGGCTGAAAGAAAAACATCTAACAGATTCTACTGCTATATGGTACAAATGACTGAATCTCTCGCTGTGGCTATTGTACTTTGACAGCCGGTCCCACTGGTTGTCAGAATATCCACACTGTGGCTGCATCTTACATAGTTACATAGTCAACAAGGTTGAAAAAAGACACAATTCCATCAGGTCCAACCTATGTGTGTGTTTTTAATGTCAGTATTAATTAACTACTTGTATACCCCCTCAATGTTGTGGTCCCTTAGATGTGCATCTAATAGTTTTTTGAAATTATCTAGACTCCCAGCAGAGACTACTGCTTGTGGAAGAGAAATCCACATCCTCACTGCTCTTACCGTAAAGAACCCTCTACGCTTTTTAAGGTTAAACCACCTTTCTTCTATTTTCAGTGAATGGCCGCGTGTCTTTGTGTGCTCCCCTCACAAAATAGTTTTATCCCTATAGTGGGGTCACCAGTACAGTATTTGTACATTGAAATCATATCCCCTCTCAAGCATCTCTTCTCCAGAGAGAATAAGCTCAGTGCTTGTTATCTTTCCCCATAACTAAGATCCTCCAATCCCTTAATAAGCTTTGTGGCCCTTCTCTGTACCCTTTCCAATACCAGGACATCCTTCCTGAGGACTGGTGCCCAGAACTGGTCGGCATATTCCAAGTGCGGCCTCACCAGAGACTTGTATAGTGGGAGAATTATTGATTTATCCCTGGAGTTGATCCCTTTCCTGATGCATGCCAACACTTTGTCAGCTTTGCTTGCAGCAGCTTGGCATTGCATGCCACTGCTGAGCCTGTTCTCCACCAGGACCCCTAGGTCTTTTTCCATCCTAGATTCCCCCAGAGGCTCTCCCCCTAGTGAGTAGTTTGCTTTCTTGTTCTTGGTAACCAAATGCATTATCTTACATTTTTCTACGTTAAATCTCATTTGCCACTTGTCTGCCCACCCCATTAATTTATTCAGATCTTCTTGCAAGGTTTCCACATCCTGTGGAGAGTTTATTGCTCTGCTTAGCTTGGTATCATGCGCAAATATTGAGATTGAGCTGTTCACCCCGTCCTCCAAGTCGTTTATGAATAAATTGAATAGGATTGGTCCCAGGACAGAACCTTGGGGAACACCACTTTCTACACCAGACCATTCTGAGTACTCCCCATTTATCACCACCCTCTGGACTCACATCTGTATCAGGACCCATCCAAAATGTGATCGGTGCATGGCCAGCCTTTAGTGTTTCCTCTTGAGATAAGTGATAGAGCTCAAACATTCTTAATGCTAAGTACTGGCCTTGTACTGAAAGCAAAAATGAACAGAATAAGAAGAAAACCTTAAGAAACCTGAAAGATCCAGACTATTGTTGCCCCCTCATCCCTTTAAATCCGAACACATATGACTTACACAGGTTCTGAGGCTAATTTAATGCAGATAAGGAACCAAGTGAGTTTAATTACCACCTAAATCAGCCACAGAACTTGTGTAATTAATGTGTTTGGGTTTAAAAGGATGAGGTGGCAACCTTAATCCAGACGGATGTTCGTCCACTGGAGGCCTAGACCGCCCTGGAAATAGCTCTTTTGTGATCATTTTCTAGGATATAGAGAATGTCCGCTTAGTGATGTGAATGTTCATTTGGCGTAGTAAATAAAGCAAACTCTGAATACCCAATCATGTGTAAAGAAATTAAATGACGTTATATTGCTTACACAAATAGGATGATTGGAGTAAATGCAGTTTTTACTTATCCACTAAGCAAATGGAACATTTACTTTGCCAGGTACTCTTTTTAGTAAAACAACCCCAATGACTGGAGGTCAAGCATCAAGATATAGAGGAAATGTTGGCAATGAAAATAATTAGTGAATGAGAGTATCGCTGCATCACCATATAATCATTACATTGGAGTCTGAAGGCACACAACCATAGGTGTATGGAGGAATCCTGTTCACCGGGACATTATTCTCAGAGAACAGCATCTGCCACTGTCACAATACACTGATCAGGGGTTGCAGATGATTGGCTGCAGTTGCTGATCGAGGAACATTTTCCAACATGTTACTTCAACAGAACTCAGAATGATTGACTTCTGTCAAGCAGGGATGGCCACACATTGACTGAAATGTAGCCAGATCTGCAGGGACTGGTCAAATTTCTATCAGTGTGACTATCCCAGCTTCACAGAAGTTAGTTGCTTGATGCTGGAAATTTTTTTTTTCCAATCAGTGTATTGCCAGCATTACACAGAATATTTTTGTATTTTACTATTCCTAACCATGTTTCGAATGTATCGTGACAATATGCAATAATATAAATCTATGTAAAAAATTAGCTTTAGTTATCTTCTGATGATAAAAATTTGGCATGATAATTTTCCAGGGAAAAGCCACCTCTTAACTTTGCCTAGTGTGTCTATTGTGTCCAACCCTGAACCCCAATTTACAAAAAAAGAGACCCACTAATGTAACCATGAATTGAGTCATAGGCACAGGAAGAGTGCCATTTAGCTCTAGATTCTATAGATTTATAGTTTTAGTGGTGCTTTAATAGGGCATAATAATAATAATAAACTTTATTTTATATAGCGCCTTTAAAGGTGGCTTCTCAAAGCGCTTTACAAGGAAAACACAAGAAATTCACAGGATAACAGGAAATTCACATGATAAAACACAAGAAATACACAGGATAACATAACATAAGGGATAAAAGGACAATTAAGTGAAAGCTTGTCTAAAGAAAAACGTTTTTAGATTTGATTTGAATGAGTTTAGAGAAGAGGACTCTGACATTCTTAGGAAGTGAATTCCATAGCTTTGAAGCATAGCAGCAGAAGGCTCTGTCCCCCATTGAGTGTAGGTGAGTAGGGGGAACACACAGTAGACCAGAATTTGACGAGCAGAGGTTGCAAGGGGAGGGGGAGTAAGTTGAAAAAAGTTCAGAGAGATAATGGGGTGCCAAGCCATGAAGAGCCTTGTAGGTGAGCAAGAGGATCTTAAAGTCTATAAGAAACCTGACAGGTAGCCAGTGCAAGGACTCAGGATAGGAGTAATATGATCACTTGTACCAGACCTAGTCAGGATTCTGGCTGCAGAATTTTGAACATTTTGGAGCCCATTTATGATGGATTTAGGTACATCAGCAAGTAGAGCATTGCAGTAGTCAAGTTGGGAGAGCACAAATGTATGGATTAGCTTTTCAGCTACAGTGTATGATAGCATGGGACGCAGCCGAGCAATGTTTCTCAAGTGGAAAAAATATGTTCTGACAACATTTTGTACATGTGGCTCAAAGGTTAGACTAACATGAAATATCACCCCTAGATTTTTCAATTTAGACTGAAGCTCAAGTACAGCGCCATTTATAGACAAGCTATTAGGACTGGCCTTATGTAATTGATGGGGGGTGCCATTATGCATGACTTCAGTCTTGCCACAGTTTAATTGAAGGAAGTTATGGGCCATCCAAGTTTTTATATCACAAATACAGTTAGATAGGAGAGAAGCAGCCAAAGTAGAATCTGGTTTAGTGTGGATGTATATCTGAGTGTCATCAGCATAGAAGTGATACTTGAGTCCATGTGATCTAAGCAGTTGGCCAAGTGGAAACATGTAAATGCTAAAAAGTAAGGGACCCAAGATTGAGCCCTGAGGAACACCGTACTTGACTGGGCCAGATTTAGACTTGAATCCACCAAGAGAAACAAAGTGACAGCAATCAGTGAGATATGACTTAATCCATTTCAGAGCCAACTCTGAGACTCCAAATAGCAAAACTGAAAACACACAAGGTTATATTAAATATTAAAATGATTATGTATAGATGAGGAATATTTTTAACTAAATTATTTGTGCAGATACAGAAAGTCAAGCTGTAATATTCAAAAATACAGTATTAGTTTACAAATTATTTGATATTGATTTACTAATTGCAATCTGCAGCAACTTACCTGCATACTGGATAAGAATAGCCGATGCAATGACAAAGAGTAGCTTCATTTGTGCAAGTACTTGTATGCCTGGTCCTGAATATGAGCTGAATACCTTATCAGACCAAAGACCAAAAATGCAGAAATCTTCACTTACAGCTGACTTTATAGATAAGGGGGTGGGAGCAAAGGATAAAGTAGGCCGAATGATCGGAGATTACAAAAAGTAATATGATGCAAAAACCCCAGGGCTGTCCTGATTGGCCAAAGCTGACTTACCTTTATAACTTGTTTGGTGCCCACTTCCTGTCAATCAGGTGTTCATTTCACAACCGTCTTCAGTTCAAGAGAATGTACATGGCATGCAATTTTGTAACATAGGAATGTGACTGATCAGACCTAGTGTCACTGTTCACACGTCAAGGAGAGAACTACCTTACCCCCAGGTCACACTGCTAGCATAAACTGTACATTTTAAAACAATGTGCGTCTCTGGAAATTTTCTATATTTTTAACTAGCCTTTTAAAAAAAATACAGTATATTACATTATTTAGTCATATTTAGCTGTGTATGACCCTAGAAGGCTTATTTAGCAAAGCAGTGCAGAATGCAATATCTATGTTACCAAACAATCACTACACATCTTCCTATTATTCTGGCTGCAATAACCTGAGTGTAAGCAGATAAATTATATCTAAACCAAAAATATATATATTATATTGCAGCTTACCAGTTCTTAGTGGTGCTAGCTGCATTGGTTTTCTTTTTTTCTAAGAACAGCAGGTACAGAAGATACTTGTTGATCTTGTAGTGCCATCGTACCTTCTGTGAGCTGAAAACACAGCACAAACATCCTTATATTCCTTATAAGTAAACTTGTGTAAACTACTACTCTCATCAATCCCCTATGTACTGGAAATGAACAAAGGCGGATGTTTGAAATCCAGCTTGTATGACAACCGCCACCATAGATACTATGGAGAAACTATTATAACAACAAACGGACAGGAAGCCTGTTATTTGCGGGTTACGAGGTGAGACAAGCCTGAAAAAAAATGAAACCAATAACAGCCGCCTCATCTGAGGACTGGTATTTTGCAACACATAAAAACACATTATGGTTTTGGGTTTAGATACTTCAATTAAATGTAATTCATTTTGTACCTACTGTTGCTAAATACTGATTAATAGTTGTTAACACTGTATTGCTTCTTTTTTTGTAAGACAATTAAAATATAATTATTAAAAAGAATAAGGTGTGCAATCTATATACCGCCTTCCCTACACATGAGTGATAAGCTCTCCAAGCTGCTGTGTTTCAATTTGCTAAATTTTTGGATGCTGAAGAGCTAGTCAGTAGAGTTGAGCTAACCCGAACTGTAAAGTTCGGGTCCGTACCAAACTTTCGGGTGTCCGTGTCCCGAACCCGAACGTTTCAGAAAAAGTCCGGGGTTCGGGTTCTGGGTTCTGGTATGTTATCTTGCATGTTGAATAGCTGCAGGGCAGCCAATCAACAAGCGCTTCACTCGTTTTACCTAGAAGCCATCACAGCCATGCCTACCAAGGCAAGGGAGTATTTGGACTGTCTCGGTACCAACTTGCACAGTATTAACTCAGAACATTGTATAGAAATTCAAAATTTTATTGATATGAAATTATTTTTAAAAACAAAGTGTCCACGTTAGGACATGCAACATCCTTTACAGATAATCATCACAGATACTGATGAACCCCTGTGTAGGGAGCAACATTAAGGTGCAGTGCCACGGATATTAATTCTCAACATGTTTCGTGGAACTATGGCCACTTCCTCAGGAGAATATCTGTGGTAATTCATAAATGAGAGAACATGAAAAAACAGTAAGTCACATAGCTCAATTTAAAACATACTTATGGGGACAACAGAGGCATTGTACTCACCCACAATCTGCACCTATACCAGAAATAGGGCGCCAAAAATGTTCCTGGTCGGTGGAAGTGGGTTTTTTTTGCAAACAAGGGTGTGATCGGTGATCTAGATTGAATATTAATAAATATACCTGCTAATAGATGGAAGGGAGGGAGGGGGAGAAGGGAAAATGAGGGGGAAAGGGGAGTAGAGACAAGGGTGAAAAAGAGAAAAGGAGAAACAAAGGGGGAGAGAAGAAGGGAAGGAAAAGAAAACTGAGAAAGGAAAAGGGAGGTGAGGGAAAGAGAGTAAATACTTAATGGTGTCTATAAGAGGACTCCTTCACCGGTATCAAGGTGCTTTGTACAACTCTTAATTATAGGCACCGTGACGTGGA
>BLSH010224094.1:258711-269929 GCA_018402905.1 Glandirana rugosa | reverse complement strand
CCCCCCCGGCGCCGGTGCAAAACGTCACCTCCCTGAAATTCATTTGCCACCTCCCTGAAATGAGTATTTGCAGGTTGGTATGTCTGCCTTATGAACACAGGACATGTGTTTCCCACCCCGTGATACCTTTGCTCCAGGGGAGGAAGATGCAAGGTAAAAAACATGCCTAATGCCGTGCTTAGCAATTGCATTTAGGTGAGTTTAGGTGCATCAAGCATTTGGGTGTTCATTCCTTCCATCGGCCACAATAATTTATTCTTACCATTGGAATGAATGAGCAATCAAGTGCTAAATGGACCTAACATTTAGGTCCATTTGCATGCATTTACACATGTTTGGGCGCACCTAGCTGTTTGATGTTTTTTTTTTTATTCTGCCTCTAAACTCCTGTAAACATCAATGCGTGCTAATATAGTGGGGCATTTAGAGGCAGAAGAAAAGGAAAAGCTTAAAACAGCCATGTTTTCAATGCCCTGTGAGCATGAGGCCTAATCAGTCCAATAACGGCCTTTGAATCCACTCACTACCCTGTCAATCAAAAGTAAGGCCTCATACACACGGGCGTAATAACAAAACGTCGGGACCGACACCAGGCGAAAATCGGCGTCAAAAACGCAAATTCTCCAGCATTTTGCATCTGCGTTAATGCGCGTCAGTGAGCATCGGCGTCAATAGGCGTTTTGTTTAACCACTTGCTGATCGCCGACCACAGTCTGACAGCGACAGAGTGGCTCATTATCGCCATTATCATACAATGGCGGCTGCGATAACTAGTGCTGTGAGCGCGCGCGCGCTGCCGGAGGCGCGCTCACTGTGTCCGGGGGGGGGCCAGGGAACGGGTGCGGTGGACTCGATTGCCACCGGCTACCCGCGATGGCCCCCCTGCAGTGAAAGAACGGAGGTCCGTGTATGTAAACACGGATCTCCGTTCTGTTGAAGGGGGAAGGGCGATGATCACAGGTTTCCTCTATATGGAAGCCGTGATCATCCCATTTCCCCAGCCAGGGCAGCCCACACACAGGTAGAACACGCCCAGGGAACACATTTAACCCTTAGAGCGCCCCCTGCAGGTTAACCCCTTCACTTGCCAATGGCATTTACACAGTAATCAGTGCATTTTTATAGCACTGATCGCTGTATAAATGCCAATGGTCCCAAAAAAAGTGTCAAAATGGTCCGACATGTCCGCTGCAATATCGCAGTACCGCTAAAAATTGCAGATTGTCGCCATTACTAGTAAAAAATAAAAAAAAATAAAAACCCCAGAAATTAAATTTTCATCATCCGTAAACACGGCAACATTTGCGCAAACCAATCAATAAACTCCGAATGCGATTTTTTTTTTTTTTTTAACAAAAATATGAGGAAGAATATAAATCGGCCAAAACCAATGGAAAAAAAAATATTTTTTATATTTTTTTTGGATTTGTATTTTAGCAAAAGGTAAGAAATTTGGGTTTTTATGCAAAATTGTCGCTCTTCTTTTGTTTATAGCAGCGATCAGAAATGACGCAGAGGTGATCAAATACCACCAAAAGAAAGCTCTATTTGTGGGGAAAAAAAGGACACAAATTTTGTTTGGGTACAACGCTGCACGACTGCGCAATTGTCAGTTAAAGAGACGCAGTGCAGAATTGCAAAAAGTGCTCTGGTCCTAAAGTGTGAAATCCTTCCGGGTCTGAAGTGGTTAAAAAAACATTCCTCTGCTATTTTTTAACCTGAAAACGCTGGTGCTAAAAACGCCGGTTAACGTCGCTACGGCGTTGGTGCGCATTAGTGAGCGCTTTGCCGGCTCAGCGTCAAAAACGCCATAACGCTACAGCCTCGGAACGCGCGGGTCCTGCGTTTAATATACAGCTTAAGAACGCTGACACCATCTACAGCTCAAAAACATCAGCGTTTGTATGGGGCCATTGAATAACATGGAGAGCTGCAAAAAATGCTAAAAATGTGGCAGTAAAGAACGTCCGTGTGTATGAGGCCTAAGTTTCTCCCAGTCCACCCAGTGACAAGCCATTTCTCAAATATGGGCATTGCTAATATTTGGGTAATACCATCGCCAATTTTCCAGTTTTTCTGTCTAAATTTAAATTTTGCCTGTGGAATTTCTATGCTCTGTGCAGGATGCTGTAACATATTCAGAACCGGACTGGCCTACCAGGATTCCCGGGAAATTTCCCAGTAGCCCGCCTGCCCTGGGGCCGCTTTTGCCTCAGAGTAAAAAAAAGAGTAGTCAGCAGCGGAGGCACCGCATTTTGCGATGCCTCCTCTTTTAATCTGGCTGGTACTGCCCACTGAGCAAATACTGCAGGCTGCGGAGTGATATGCCCTGAGGTTACAGCAGGAGAACGGCTGTGGTGCATAACTCCTCCCAGGCTCCCAGCTGGCACGGCGTCGCCCTCTAAACTGGTGCTTGCAAAGTCACCAGTGATATGGCTGAGGGCAGGAGAACGACCGTGAAGCGCAAGAAAGGTGCTGGAATGTGGATGGATATTATATATACACTCTCTGGATAGATGGATATATTCTCACTTTCTCCTTAACCACTTCAGCCCCGGAAGGATTTCCCCCTTTAGGACCGGAGCCCTTTTTGCGATTCGGCACTGCGTCACTTTAACTGAAAATTGCACGGTCGTGCGACGTTGTACCCAAACGAAATTTGCGTCCTTTTTTTCCCACAAATAGAGCTTTCTTTTGGTGGTATTTGATCACCTCTGTGTCATTTCTGATCGCCGCTATAAACAAAAGAAGAGCGACAATTTTGCAAAAAAACACAAATTTCTTACATTTTGTTAAAATACAAATCCAAAAAAAAAATATAAAAAAACATTTTTTTCATCGGTTTTGGCCAATTTATATTCTTCCTCATATTTGCGATAAAAAAAATCGCAATCGGCGTTTATGGATTGGTTTACGCAAAAGTGGTCGCGTTTACGGACGATGAGAATTAATTTCTGGGGTTTTTCTTTTTTTTTTTTTTTTTTACTAGTAATGGCGGCGATCTGCGATTCTTAGCGGTACTGCGATATTTCAGCGGACATGTCAGAACATTTTGACACTTTTTTGGGACCAATGGCATTTATACAGCGATCAGTGCTATAAAAATGCACTGATTACTGTATAAATGCCATTGGCAGTGAAGGGGTTAACCTGCAGGGGGCGCTCTAAGGGTTAAGTATGTTCCCTGGGCGTGTTCTAACTGTGGGGGGACTGTCCTAGCAGGGGAATGGAAGCGATCACACCTTCAGTGTAGAGGAAGGCTGTGATCACAGCCCTTCCCCCTTCACAGAACGGAGGTCCGTGTTTACTTACACGGACCTCCGTTCTTTCACTCCGGGGGGGCATCGCGGGTGGCCGGCGGAGATCGACTCTGCCGCACCCGCTCCCTGGGCCCCCCCCGGACACAGTGAGCGCGCGGGCGCGCCTCCGGCGGCGCGCGCTCACTGTGCGCGATCTGGCAGCCGCCGTCATATGACAGCGATTTGCCTTAAAGAGCCACTCTGTCGCCGTCAGATGCCGATCGGCGGTCGGCTAGTGGTTAAACAAATTGTGCATTTATTCATTTTTTTTTTTTTTTTAATTGTGCATTTGTTTTTTTGTTTTTTTTCTTATAGTCTGCACAGCATGGTCTCTCTCTCTCTCCCCCCCCCCCCCCCATCTCTTCCTTTTTTTATAGTCTGCAGAGCAGTGCACCTGCTTATATTTCCCCATGAATGCACAACAGTAATGCACATGTGCTGAGCAATGTTTCTCTCTCTCTCTCAACGTGTGCATTTCTTCTCCTTTTTTTTAATTGTGCATTTGTTTTTTGTTTTTTTTAATAGTCTGCACAGTACTATTTCCCCCCACCCACCCCTCCCCGTCTCTCTCTCTCTCTCCTCTCTCTCTCCCTCCTTTTTTTATATAGCCTGCAGAGCATTGCACCCACGTATATTTCCCCATTAATGCACATTCGCTGAGCAATGTTTCTTTCTCTCAATCCCTCTCTCTCTCTAAACTTGTGCATTTCTTCTTCTTTTTTTAAATTTTGCATCTGTTTTTGTTTTTTTAAATAGTCTGCACAACACTCTCTCCCTCCCCCTCTCTCCCTCTTCTCTCTCTCTCTCTCTCTGGATGGTTGACGTCATAGGCGTGCGCAGGGGGTGTGCCAGATGTGCCTGGGCACACCCTAATCACTATGTGCAATACCGATTCCCCCTACTGCAAGGGCTTCCCCCCATGCTGCAACCCCCAACTGCAGTGCTGCTGGCTTCCTTCCTGTCCCCCCGGCTGCTGCCGGAATGTTTCAGGATGCAGAGCGGGGGAAGGGGCTAGTCAATATGTATTTTACCAGCCCCTTCCTTTTCTAAACGAACACAGTGAACAAACTCACTCACTGCGTTCATTCATAAATGAAGAATAGTCCAGTCACTGTCCTGTGAAGCTGCAGAGAAAGGCATGTGTGTTTGAGCTTTGGGGTGCACAACCTAATGCAATAGGCTGTGCACACCTATGGCTGACGTGTTTCGAGGGGTGATCCCCTCTTCCTCAGAGCCCCACTCTGAGTACTGGTGTACCTCTGTAGAGCTGGTCTTAGGTACCGCCAGTTTCCTCAATTTAGAACTAGCGCTAATTCTGTAAGTATTGTTGCTGCCACGGTGACAGGCTTTTAAATTGGCAGTAGTAAGAATTTGCCGCACGTGTCAGTAATGTTACCAACACTGGCACAAATCCTTGCCTGAAATAGGTGCAGGTAGTTCTTAAGGGAACAATTGCCAGAAATGTATCATTAGGGCTATTTTGAATTCCCCAATATCTATCTAAAAAAAAGATATAAACTTCATTTGGGTACAGTGTTGCATGACTGGGCAATTGTCAGTCAAAGTATTACAGCGCTGCAAACTGAAAAATGGCCAGGTAATAAAGGGGGTGAAACATGCCAGCCCTGAATGGTTATTAGACACAATTGGCTTGTTGGTTTGTGTATTTTACATCTGCATGGAGTTTGGCTTAAGGTTGGATACACACTATACAATTACCTTTAGATTTTTTCCTTTATATTTACCATAACCATATAATATGAGGTCAAACCTTAAGGGCCCGTTCACACAGGGACAATCCGACTTAGGCAGGCTTTGCTTCTGCAACTGCAACTTTCAGCGCGACTTTCGGCGAGACTTCAGTGCAACTTCAGCGCAACTTCAGGCGACTTACAGCGCGACTTAATGCCAGGCGACTTTGCCTGTGGCCAATCAGAGAAGGGAGGGAGGGGGTTGCCCTAGATAAATTCTATTCTTTTCACTGTAAAGTCGCTTCCATATAGATGGGGATCCAACTTGGAGGCAACTTCTATTGAATTCTATGGGCACAAGTCGGATAGAAGTCGCCCTGAAGTAGTAAAGGAACCTTTTCTGAAGTCGGAGCGACTTCAGTAGTGTACATTAACCACTTGCCGACCGCCGATCGGCATTTGACGGCGGCAAAGTGGCTCTTTAAGGCAAATCGCCGTCATCTGACGGCGGCTGCCAGATCGCACACAGTGAGCGCGCGCGCTCCACCGGAGGAGCGCCCGCGCGCTCACTGTGTCCGGGGAGGGACACAGTGGGACACTCCGCCGGCCACCCGCGATGCCCCCCCCCCCCGGAGTGAAAGAACGGAGGTCCGTGTAGGTAAACACGGACCTCCGTTCTGTGTGAGGGGGAAGGGCTGTGATCACAGCCTTCCTCTACACGGAAGGTGTGATCACTTCCCTTCTCCTGTTAGGGCAGTCCCCCCACAGTAAGAACACGCCCAGGGAACACAGTTAACCCTTATAGCGCCCCCTGCAGGTTAACCCCTTCACTGCCAATGGCATTTACACAGTAATCAGTGCATTTTTATAGCACTGATCGCTGTATAAATGCCAATGGTCCTAAAAAAGTGTCAAAATGTTCCGACATGTCCGCTGAAATATCGCAGTACCGCTAAAAATCGCAGATCGCCGCCATTACTAGTAAAAAATAAAAACCCCAAAAATGAATTCTCATCATCCGTAAACGCGACCACTTTTGCGCAAACCAATCAATAAACGCCGATTGCGATTTTTTTTTATCACAAATATGAGGAAGAATATAAATCGGCCAAAACCGATGAAAAATGTTTTTTTATATTTTTTTTTTTGGATTTGTATTTTAGCAAAAAGTAAGAAATTTGGGTTTTTTTTGCAAAATTGTCGCTCTTCTTTTGTTTATAGCGGCGATCAGAAATGACGCAGCGGTGATCAAATACCACCAAAAGAAAGCTCTATTTGTGGGAAAAAAAGGATGCAAATTTCGTTTGGGTACAACGTCGCACGACTGCGCAATTGTCAGTTAAAGCGACGCAGCGCCGAATCACAAAAAGGGCTCCGGTCCTAAAGCGTGAAATCCTTCCGGGGCTGAAGTGGTTAAGACGGCTCCCATTCACTTCAATGGGATTTCAGATGTCAAGCGACTTGAGGCGACTCAAATCGGAGCGCAAGTCACCCCTGTGTGACCCTAAGAGTTTCAACTTATATGCAATCAGGCAGGCCCTTGCACTACATAGTTTTGGTAAATCTAAAGGAAATCAGATAACAAAAGTTGTATAGTGTGTATGGGGCCTTTAAAGCAGTTGTATACCATTAAAAAAAAAAAACCTGTAAGGGAAAGGCATAATGAGCTAGTAAGCACCACATACTAGCTCATTATGAAATGCTTACCTCAGAACGAAGCTCCGACGGGTCCGCTCGGCCCCCGCAGAGGGAGCTGACATCTTCCCCCAGGGGATCCTTCCGGGTACGCAGCTCCGGCGCTGTGAGTGGGGCTTAATGTCATTCAGTTAGGGATAATGTCATCAGCTGTAAAGGGATGTACTAATGTTTCAATGTAAAAGAGAGCAGCCTGATGTAATAAATCCTACCAGTATATGTTAGTGTTTTAGTATATGTCCATCCATATTTTCTCATGACATAAACTGACTCTAGCTTATTATATATAGTGCTACAAAATAGTTGTCCTTTCCTGCTCCTTCTCACATTGCAAGTCCATCACTTGTTGAAAACAATGCTCTCCCTGTGCGGCTGATGTCTCAAATTGATAGTAAAGTCTTGTTTGCTTTTTTTTTTTGTTTAAAAATAACAAACATATTATACTTACCTGCTCTGTGCAGTGGTTTTGCCCAGATCCTCCTTTTCTCGGGTTCGACACCGACACTCCTGGCACCTCCCTCCGGCAAAGTGCCCCCACAGCAAGCAGCTTGCTATGGGGGCACCCGATCTGAGCCGCTGCTCTGTGTGTCCATTCAGTCACAGATCTGCGACTCGGCCCCCTCCCCTCTCTCTCCTCATTGGCTCACTGACTTTGATTGACAGCAGCAGGAGCCAATGGTGCCCACTGTGTGCCAATCAGGAGGGAGAGTCCTGGACAGCCGAAGCTCTCGTGCAACATCACTGGATCGAGATGGGGTTCAGGTAAGTATTAGGGGGGCTACTGCACACAGAAGAATGCATTAGGATAAAACACCTTCTGCCTTTAGAACCACTTTAATCTTAAAGGTTATGTGAGCTGCCATTGCTGAGCTTGCCTGCTAAAAATGCTGGTTTCCTGGCTGTCACATTGATGCTATGGCTTCAATCACTGACCAGGAGCAGATATTAATGTCAGGATCTTTGGCTTTTCTCCAGTTGTATTTTTCTGCATGCTTGTTCCAGGTCAGTGATTCAGAAACCAGCATTTTGAAAAGGGCCCCATATTACTGTCATGGCTGGTGAACTTTAAGCAACAAGTAATGGCAGTGAGCCACTAAGAGTGCCATCTAATGGCTAATCTAGACATGTGTATATATACAGTGTACTCACTTTTGTTGTCAGTGGTTTAGGCATTAATGGCTGTGTGTTGAATTATTTTGAAGGGACAGCAAATTTACACTTAGCCTGTTAGACTCGGTTCACACTACAGCGACCTAGGATCCTACTTGTGTCGCCCCAAGTTGCATGACATCAGAAATCCTATTGAAGTGAATGAGAGCCATCTTAATGTACACTACTGAAGTCACTCCAACTTCTTGAAAGGTTCCTGTACTACTTCAGGCGATTTCTATCCGACTTGTGCCCATAGAATTCAATGGAAGTCGCCTCCAAGTCGGATCCCCATCTATAATGAAGCGACTTTACAGGAAAAAGAAAATAATTTATCCAGGGCAACCCCCTCCCTCGCTGCTCTGATTGGCCACAGGCAAAGTCGCCTGACATGGAGGTCGCTTTAAGTTGCGTTGTAAGTTGCCCAACGTCGCGTTCAAACCGCCTACAAAGTCGCCCCTGAAGTTGGATCTTTTCTGTGTGAACCGGCCCTTATACAAGCTGTACACTCACTGCTTTACATTGTAGCAAAATGTCATTTCTTCAGTGTTGTCACATGAAAAGATAGAATATAATATTTACAAAAATGTGAGGGGTGTACTCACTTATGTGAGATACTGTATAATAAAATAGCAAAAACATGATAGAGCAAAGTATGTCAAATTGTAAAAACCCTAGGAAATAGGACGTATTCTTTAAAAAAAAGCATAACTCAAAAATATGCCCACCAAACACATATTGTAATGGTGAATTACTGGACTGACATTGTGAAATAAAGAAAAGGAACAAAGTCTTACTCAGATTCGGGTAATAGGTGGTATTACAGTGACACACTCCTTCAATGCATATTTCATCCTTAGCGCATGGTGATACACAGATAGGAGTGGCTGCAGAAGACACAACATAAGAACATGGGTATAAAATCACACATCCTAAATGATCAGACTCAGACATTACACTTAGAGGTGATATAGAAAATACTTACTTGTGCAACAGGACTGACTAATATCGTAGTATAAGCCATATGGACAGCAGAAGCTGCGATCATTGATATCGCACGGTACATTTACATCTGGAAGGCAGTTATCTAAATTACCGGTGCTGCATGAACATGGATTTCCGTCAGTACAGCTCCCTGAACATGAGCTGCAAAGAGTAATATTGGGAAGAGAAGCTGGGAAGAGAAGAAAAAGATGTCAGACACCGGGAGTCTCTGCAGTTACTCCATTTTCACATCAAAGTCACATGGATAAAAGACATCTGCAATATCACTGGGACCGCAAACTGTATTTGTAAAACTGACCATACATTTTTGCACACAGTTGAAGAAACCTTTTCGCTCAAAAAGAGTATTAATCCCTTTGTGACTATAATGATTTTATAAATGCAAATGTAAAATACCTCTTTGCTATGAGAACGCTCTCAGCTGAGAACTAGGAATGTGTAGGGTGGCCACACATTATACAATTTTCTTATTCAATTTCCTTTAGATTTACCTTCAGCTATGTAGTACAAGGGCCTGCCTGACTGCATACACATTGAAAGTGTTTAGGTCTGCCCTCAGATTATATGGTTTTGGTAAATCTAAAGGATAATTGTATAATGTATGGTCACTCTTAAGCCTTGTACACACAGTTTGACGATCGTACGACCGAACGGCCCAAATCGTATGTTGGATCATGTAACTTGCGTACTGACATGCACTACACGATCAGACGACCAATCTGAATGTGGTGTCGTGTTATGAACATATAAAGAGAAAGTTCAGGTGCATGTAATTAGTGTCCGGCCGTTCCTGACTTCTGAGCATGCGTGTTTTGCACAATACAACTTGCTGGACCTACTTCTCGGTACTAGGGTTGCCACATCATCCCTTTAAGCCAGGACACATATGAATTACTCAGGTTCTGTGGCTGATTTAATGCAGATGAGGCACCAAGTGAGTTTAATTACCACCTTAATCATCCACAGAACCTGTGTAATTCATATGTGTCCTGGCTTAAAGGGATGATGTGGCAACCCTACTCGGTACACACGATACAACGGCCGTACAACCGCTTGTTGGTACTACCAAAGTTTATAGTTTGCTCATCCAACTTCTGTGTATGACCGTCGTACGTCGGCTGTTCTAATCGTGCATACTAACGGTCGGATGATCATACAATGAGCGGTCGTACGACCGTTTGCATACGACCGTCGAACCGCGTGTACGAGGCTTTACAGTGTGTATTCCCAGTTGTCAGACCCGCTGTCAATAAGAAAATTGTTCCTAGAGGTATTGTCCAGTTAACTGACGCACACCAACGCTGCTAAACTTGGTCTGAGCATCTAAGCTTTAAAACCTCTGGATACAAACGGGGTTAACATGCATTTGGAAGTCATAAAAAGACCACACAAAACAGATATAAATATATTGTATATACAATATCAATTTTAGGCTGGGTTCACACTGCTGCCGGATGCGGCTCTCAGCAGGGGTTCCGGTGCGTCTCTGTTCTCTGCTTCAGGGATGAATCAGGGACAATTTTTTGCCTGAATTCAGACCTGAAATGGAGCCAAAGATGCACAGGACGCCCATGCAAGACACTCCAGAGCCGCCCCGGAGATGTGTGAACCGACTCCATAGAGAGCTGGTAACAATCTCCTGACATGCAAATTGGATGTGGGGAAATCCGCATCAAATTTGCACTAGTGTGAACCAAAACACTGTGCAGACATTTGGGTGTGGAGAACAGAGCTGAGAATGAATTGTATGTTTATAAAATTATTTTACATAGGCAGCATTTTTTTTACATGTTGGATACACATACACTTTAATTTCACTGATACACCCCATCACCTATCCTTAACCACTTCCCTACTGCCGTATGCAGAATGATGGCCGGGAAGTGGTTCAGTTATCCTGACTAGGCATCATATGACGTGTGTAGCTGTGGATCTGTACTGGTTAACCACTTCAATACCATAGGACGTCATATGATGTCCTTGACATTGAGTAGCGTTATCTGAATGGTGCCTTCAGCTACAGGCACCATTCAGATACCGTTAGTTAGAGCCGACAATTCTCTTTCATATAAAAGTGGTCTTAGCAGTGGATTCACTGCGAGATCACTTTTAACAGCCGAGATTGATTGCCATAGACTTACCACGGACATCGACTTCCGTGGTAAGTCTATTGCGATGAGTTACAGTTCCTGTAGTATACTGCAGGATACCATAACTTCACCAATTGGTCATGTCTAGGTGTCGATGTGTGCAGTATACTACGGATCAGTCCTATTGACTTGGTGAAGGGCCGGTAGTAAGACGTATGCCGTCATCCCTTCACCAATTCCTATCCACTACCCCACATAGTCACTTTAATTTCACATACACATAGGTTGT
>BLSH010224094.1:219648-248293 GCA_018402905.1 Glandirana rugosa | reverse complement strand
ACTTTTCGGCACAAAAATGACTGTAAAAGAGTCCTGGAAAGTGCTAAAGGGCTGCAAAATGATTTTAGAACAATAATCTGTCCCTTACAGCAACAGCAGGAACCTGATCCTGTAGAACTAGGAGATAATTTTAGAATCATAATCTGTCCCTCTAAGCCACAGGTGTCAAACTGGCGGCCCTCCAGCTGTTGCGGAACTACAATTCCCATGAGGCATTGCAAGGTTGACAGTTACAAGCATGACTCTCACAGGCAGAGGCATGATGGGACTTGTAGTTCCGCAACAGCTGGAGGGCCACCAGTTTGACATCCCTGACCTAGCCATTACTTTGGAGCAGGGCCATCTTAACAGCATCATGGGCCCCCGGGAAAAGTAATGCACTGGGGCCCCTGCAAGCCTGTCCCAATTTTCGCACCTACTCTCAAGAATTAAAGTATAAATAGTTGATAGATTTATTAGATTTCTTATTAGATTTGACAGATCTGTGCTGCAACTACCCTGCAACCACGTGCAATGCACGGGGTTGTGGGGAGGTGATGCAGCATTTTGTGGCTCTGGCTGCATGAGCAAACCACTCATCCACATGGCCAGAGAACCTGTGTGAATGAGCCTTTTTTTATACTACTTTTAAACATTTTTAACAATTCTGTTAAATAGATCAGTGGTTCTCATCCCTGTCCTTAAGTACCTTTAACAGGCCATGTTTTGGGAATTTCTCTTAGATAAAATAGCTGTCCAAAATACCAAGCCATTGACTCTGATTTAAAGCACCTGTGAAAAATGAAGAAAAACCTGAAAACCAGAGGCGTAACTAGAACTTTCAGGGCCCCGGTGCAAGAAATTATGAAGGGCCCCCTGACCCCTGGCCAGGGCCCTTTCCTCTTCCCACTGATCCTGGGGCCCTTTACTCCTATTGTGGGTCCCTTTATTACGGTACTGCAGTGGGGCCCTTTCACAAGTTCTGCAGCAGGCCCCATGGGGACCAGGGAAGCACACAGGGGCCCTGGGAACAGCAGAAGACAAGTAAACTGGATAGAGGAAAATGGAAGAGATTGGGTCCTCTAAATGCCACCCCCGCCATCCCTCCTATTCAGGTGTACAAGGGAGGCACATGGGCCCCCTGGACCATGGGGCCCGGTTGCAATTGCAACCCCTGCAACCCCTATCGTTACGCCCCTGCTGAAAACGTGGCCTGTTGGGGGTACTTTAGGACAGGGTTGAGAACCACTGGAATAGATGAATGAACAGGAAGTTGTATGAATTGAACACAGTGAGTGATTGGTACCGATCACTCACTATGTTCACTGAAGAAAGAGGACATATTTACCAACCCTCACCCCAACCTGAAAACATTCCCCATGTGTGCAGAGAGAGGAGAAGAAGCTGCTTCTGCAGGGGGAACAGGGGAATTAGGGCTGCTTGAGGGGGGTTATATCCTGGACAGGGAGAATAATCATGGCTGATCCCATAGGGGGACTGGTTTTGGAGATAACCCCCCCCCAGATTAATGATTATTAAGTATCCATTGATTTTTTTATTTTTTTTTTAATTATGAAAAAATAAAAATAGAAATATAGTGAAATGATTAAGGCTGGGTTCACACTGGAGCGATGCAGGAAACCCTGTGAATCATGTCTGGGTTCCGGCATCGCACCCGAATCGCAGACGGTTCACACTGACATCTGTGGACCACTGCAGGTGTCAATAGAAAGCTAGTGACACCCCCAGATTGGTTCTCAGATTGCAGTGCGAACTGTGAAATGCTACAGGAATCGGATCGCATGGGTGTTCACACCTATGCAATCCGATTCCTCTGCGGTCCAAAAAAAGAGTCTTGCACCATTTTGGTGTAAATGTGGGGGGATTTCAGCCATACAGTTGCACAGACATTGCATGTGATGTGCACAGCAATGTGGTGTGGATCACATGCAATGTTTGTGATTGCACAAGTGTGAACCCAGCCTGAAGGTTATTATAGGTGAGGGAATTGGACTAGTGCTCAGACTCAGAATCCTATAATGAGAGATCTAAGCTATAGGTAATAGAAAATGTGACACATTAACCAGATGAGTTAGTAAAGGGTTAAATAAAAGTGGCTAAGCAGTTATACATAGATCTGTAGAGGGGGCTGAGTGTGTTAGGGGGGATGTTAGTGTAGAGGGGGAGTAGAATTACATTAGATAGAGGAATGAGAGTAGAAGAGAGGAGTGAGAAGCCATGCTGGAGAAGATAGAAGACCTGAATGTCGGTGATCGGCTGTGACTGTGTCAGGGGGCAGAGCTGAAGAGGGGAGAGCAGAAAAGAACACACAGGCTGGGGGCAGTGAGTTGGAGGAAGACAGGATAGATGGGATGGGAGGAGGAGTAGAGGAGTGACCGTCACTGCATGGAGACTGACCTGGGCACAATCCAAGAAGGGAGAATGTGAGCAGAAAAAGTATCTGGAAGGGGGGAGGGGTAACAAAACTTACCAGGTTGATAGATGGTAATGCAGGGAAGAAGAGCTGACATCAGAGCACTGTGCAGGGAGAGCAATGGCAGGAGGCTGTGGGTCGTCTGCTAATGCAGCAGAAAGGCAGAGGGAGGGAGATGCTTGTAAGCTGCAGGGCCCCCTGCTGTTCTTCCCGTATAAAGGCCACTGAGTGTTCTGCCGAAAACTCCGCTGTTTGTCTCTGCACTGGACTGTCTGACAAAGGGGGTGGGGCTATGCATATTGGCCCCGCCCATCCCGACATCAGAGCTTCAATTTGACAGCTCTACTCACTCTCACTGCAGCCATAGCCCCCGACTTGCCTCCCCATCACTTTCTGTGCTGGATCTATGGTCACACTGGCGGTCGCCCTGCCCTAGATCTGACCAGCCATGATAGGGCCCCATGTGCTCCTGGGGCCCCTGGGCTGTGCCCAGGTGTGCCCGCTCAGTAAAACGGCCCTGCTTTGGAGTCTGTAAGCACACAACCATAGGTGTCCAAAGCAACATCCCTCTACCATGATCACCCCTTTTAACCGGGCCATGCATACATTTTTTTTTTCTCTCCATCTAAATGAGGTGGATGGAGGAATCCTCTTCACTGGGATATGACTGCTGAGAAGCATAGGCTCATTTATGACCAACTAATAAATCAATACCTTGGCCCTCCAAAAAGACATGGAAGCTGATTACGTTGGAAATAGGGCAAGGCCACAGCTGTATTGAACTTTTCAAAAGTACAACTTTCCGAATGTATCAAACAACAATGCCAGTCGCAATATACCATGAGCACTCATAAAACATAACTCACATAGTCTAAGAGGCCTGTCCTTACCATCAGTGCCGGGCAGGCATTAGACTGACCCCAGAATTTAAATTGAGGGCATAGCCCATAAATCAAAATCAATTACTGGCAAGGTCAAAACCACCAATAAACCTGTGACAAAACATCACAAAGGGCAGGAGGGTGGGCAACTCTTGTGACAGCTGAATCTCCTCAGAGCAGTTGCATGTGCCTCTCAGCGTAGCCTTTTCCTAGAATTCAGGCTCCACCCAGGCACCTCAGGTCTTTGTAGCCAATCCTAACGGAGCTACTTAACTTTCCTTTTAGGTTCACACCCACAGTAATGCCATGCTTCCAGCAGTCAAGGCTCCCTTTCCCTAAAGGAGGTTCAAGGGGCCTTCATTGTTCTCTGAAAATGGCACCTGCCATTGTCACAATACACTGATCAGGGGTTACAGATGATTGACTGCAGCCGCTGATCGAGGAATTTTCTCCAACATGTTATTTCGACAGAACTGACTTCTGTCAAGCAGGGATGGCCACACATTGACTTAAATTTACCCGGATCAGCAGGGACTGGTCAAATTTCTATCAGTGTGTGACTGTCCCGGCTTCACAGAAGTCATTTGTTTTGTGGTGGAAAATTTCTTTGATCTGTGTATGGCCAGCATTGCACAGAATATTTTTGTATTTTACTATTCCTAACCTGGCTTAAATACTGTTGCAATGGGGTTGATTTACTAAAGTTAAATAGTCTGTGCATTGCAACCACAAGTGCAGTTGCTCTCGATCTGAGGGGAACACGCAAGGAAAATTAAAGACTGCATTTTTGCTTGCACATGATTGGATGATAGAAATCAGCAGAGCTTCCCCTCAGATCTAGAACAAATGCACTTGCAGTGCACTTCCAGTGCACAGTTTATTTGGCTTTAGTAAGCCTCCATGTGTAATATTATAAATTTATGTCAAAATTAGCTTTAGTTAGAAAACTGCATTTTCATGAATGAAAAATGGTTGATAATTTGCTACCTATAGCACAGGCCTCCCAAGAAGAAGAAAGTGGCTGCACACTACACCGGGATGATTATAGCCGAATTTCCTTTAATGGAGTCAAAGTGCCAAACAAAGATCATAAGAACAAAGCTGGTTAACGCGTTTCACACGACTGCTATGTGCTTGTTCACAACCACACAGCACAGGCCTAGTGTGCTTTTTGCATCCAGCCTTGGCACCTGATTTACAAAAAGAAGAGACCCACTGATGTAACCATGAATTGAGTCATGGGAACAGGAGGAGCGCCATTTAGCTCTATATTCTTTAGCTTTAGTGGTGCTTTAATAGGGCATAATACAATACATTCTGCACAGTTATAGCAAAACTGAAAACACACAAGATTATATTAAATATTAAAATGATTATGCATGGGTGAGGAATATTCTTAACTAAATTATTTGTGCAGATACAGAGTCAAGCTGTAATATTCAAAAATACAGTATTAGTGTACACATTATTTAATATTGATTTACTAATTGCAATCTGCAGCAACTTACCTGCATACTGGATAAGAATAGCCAATGCAATGACAAAGAGTAGCTTCATTTGTGCAAGTACTTGTATGCCTGGTCCTTAATATGAGCTGAATACCTTATCAGACCAAAGACCAAAAATACAGAAATCTTCACTTACAGCTGACTTTATAGATGAGGGGGTGGGAAGGATAAAGTAGGCCGAATGAACGTAAATTGCAAAAAGTAATGATGCAAAAACCCTAGAGATGTTCTAATTGGCCAAGGCTGACTTACCCTTTCAATTCAGTCGATACCCACTTATTGTAAATCAGGTGGTGATTTTCAGTTAATGGTAATCTACATGGCATGCAATTTGTAACATAGGAATGTGAGTGATCAGACCTAGTGTCACTGTTCACACGTCAAGGAGAGACCTACCTTACCCCCAGGTCACACTGCTAGCGTAACCCGCATGTTTTACAACAGTGGGCGTCTCTGGAAGTCTTCTATATTTTTAACAAGCCTTTTAATAAAAATATATTACATATTTTAATCATATTTAGTTGTGTTTGACATTAGAAGGCTGTTTTAACAAGGCAGTGCAGAATGCAATATCTATGTTACCAAACAATCACTACACAATTTTCTATTATTCTGGCTGTAATAACCTGAGTGTAAGCAGATAAATTATATTTAAACCAAAAAAATGTGTTATATTGCAGCTTACCTGTTCTTAGTGATGCTGTTTGCATTGGTTTTCTTTCTTTTTCTAAGAACATTTTTAGCGGTTACGGAAGATACTTGTTGATCTTGCGGTGCCATTGTAACTTTCTGTGAGCTGAAAACAGCACAAACATCCTTATATTCCTTATCTAAACTACTACTCTCATCAATCCCCTATGTACTGGAAATGAACCAAGGCGGATGTGTGAAATCCAGCTTGTGTGACAACCGCCACCATAGATACTATGGAGAAACTATTATAACCACAAACTGACAGGAAGCCTGTTATTTGTGGGTTACCAGGTGAGACAACACATAAAAATATATTATGGTTTTGGGTTTAGATACTTCAATTAAATGTAATTAATTTTTTACCTACTGTTGCTAAATACTGATTAATAGTCGTATACACTAAAAAGGATTGCTTCTTTTCTTGTCACACAGTTAAACTATGATTATTGAAGAGAATAAGGTGTGCAATCTATATACCGTCTTCCCTACACTGATGAGGGATAAGCACTCCTAGCTGCTGTGTCTCAGTTTGCTGAATTGTGGGACCCTGAAGAGCTAGCTAGCTTTGTGTATAAAGCTCCATTTATACGGGACACTATTTCAACCTCCCCTGAACGATTTTTTTTTTAAAGCTAAGCGTCTAACGGCCATTTTGCCGCGTTTTGCATGTTGCGTTTAGCGGCGTTCGCGTCTAGGAGCAATTTTGAAAAAAACATTTTTGGTTTTTAAAAAGGAAACGCCTGTAAATGAAACGTCCCTAGTTACCGCGTTTAGCGGAGTTTAGAAGCTGTTTGGTGATTCAAATGCCTCTGAACTGGCATCTGAACCCATTTTTTTGCTTTCCAAAAAAAGCCTTTAAACTCAACTGCCTGGAAATTACCTTAAACGACCCTGTGTAAATGTACTGATAAGATAGCATAGAGGAAAGTTCAGGGGCAGCTGAAAAAAACGCCCAAATGCCTCTAAACGTTACCAGCAGCAGCGTAAATGAAGCCTAACTACTGTACAGAAGTTGTTTTCCATTTTTGGTGGTTATTTAATTTTTTTACATTCAGTTAAAGGGTTAGTTCACCTTTACCAAAAACTGCCTATGCAGGCAAAGGTGCATGATAAAAAAACAGTGCAGCTTTGACCAAATTTGAATAATGCCCTTGCTATAGGGGTAGGCCATTTACATGCCTCCATAAGACTGTCTGAAAAACTCCCAGAGATGCCATCGTCCCGTCCTGTCTTGTTGCTAGGGCTTTGCTAAGACACTCCCAGGCAATTCAAACTCCCTGCACTCACTCTTATCTGTTGCAGGCTTTAGGAATTAGGTAAATGGCCCACACCTATAGCAAGGGTGTTATCCAACTTTAGCCCCCGTTCCCACTGGTTGCGACTTGTCATGTGATTTGACAGTTCCAAAATCACATGACAAGTCCTATTGTCGGTAATGGAACTGTTCAAATCAGTGATATGCCGACTTTGCAGTGTCGCACTGATTTGCGAAAGTAGTTCCTGCACTACTTTTGGTGATTTCAAGTGCAACTTGCATAGATATCTGTGCATGAAGTTGCACAGAGGTCAACCAAGTCACACCTAAAAGTGATACTAAAGTCTGTTTTTTTTGTTAAAAATAACAAACATGTTATACTTACCTGCTCTATGCAGTTGGTTTTGCACAGAGCAGCCCAGATCCACCTCTTCTTGGGTCCCTCTTCAGAGCTCATGGCCCCTCCTTCCTGCTGAGTGCCCCCACAGCAAGCAGCTTGCTATGGGTCACCCAAGCCACAGCTCTGTGTGATCATTCAGACACAGAGCCGCGGCCCAGCCCCATCCCCTCTCTCATTGGCTTACTGACTTTGATTGACTGCAGCGGAAGCCAATGGCGCTTCGCTGCTGTCTCAGCCAATGAGGAGGGAGAGTTCCGGACAGAGTTCGATCAGCCAATGAGGAGGGAGAGTTCGATCCAGCAACATCGCTGGATCGAGCGGGGCTCAGGTATTAGGCGGGGGCTGAGGGGGCCTACTGCACACAGAAGGCTTTTTATCTTAATGCATTAACATAAAAAAAACCTTCTGCCTTTACAACCATTTGAAGGTGCACTGACATGCGGCTTTGAAATCGTGTGATTTCAAGTGAAGTCTTGGTTTCAAAGTCTGATTTGGTGAGATCAGGGCTTAGTCAAAACTGCTCAGGCAGGTAAAGGTGAACTAACCCTTTAATGGCTGGTTTGTGATCCCGTAAAAATTCTTTACTCAGTAACAAAGTCAACTCCATTAAATCCATCATGGAAGAATTTTAAAAATACTTGAACTTAGTTACAACTTGCTCTCAGTTTCACTGAGTTTTATACATATTTAAAATATAGACAATGATATCTGATTTACTAAAAAAGTTGTGAACTTTCACACAATAAATTGTGCTACTATTCACTTACTTCACTTAACAAATCATGTGCAGATGTTCATGTACAAATAGGTAATCAGGAATTTGATTTTCACAAATTGGATAACTAAAGTGAATATTCAGAGAATTTGTTGTGTGAAGATTCTCAACTCCTTCAGTAAATCATTCTCCGTGTATAAATATGCATTCAGTTGTTTTTCACTCTTTCACTATAAGACTGTTAATCTTTTCATTACCAACACGTGTTAGCTGCACCCAAGCACCATTGTGGTACTACGAGGACCCTTTCACATGGGCTTTCCGATCAGGTCCATCTGTCAGTTTTTCAGGAGGACCTGATCAGAAGCTCTGTGCAGTTCTATGGACATGCAGATGTAAGTGGACTTGTGTCTGTTTACACACACCTACCTCTGAGTCTTTCCAGGTCCAGAAAAAAAAAAAACCATAAATGGACTGCATCCTTTTTTCGGTTTACATCCGGCCACCCATAAAGTTATCATGGATCCACCTGTGTCCACTGGGCACAAACTGAATGAACATGGATGTAAAAAACTGACATCTGTCATATTCGGCTCCGATTCAGAAGACCTCAGTCCTCGCTTTGTGAGCCCTAAGGCCAGGGAAAGCCGCCACGTTCTACTCGCAGAAAGAAATTCTATGATAGTAATTATCCTTCTATTACAGTGCAATGCTTCATATTTTTTCTCTTACTTTGTTGTTTAGATGTGGTGGTTAAATAATGACTGAAGGGAATTGATATTGAACTGTGTGTATAAAATGGCATTTGTTTTATATATATTTTTTATTTTACATTTCTTCGTTTGAACCTCTTTTTGTATTTATCAAGTCTAATTAAATGGGTATTTGGTGTATTTTCATTTGAAAAATACAAAATGATAAATCACTTTAACCATCAGAATTTTTTTAAAAAGCTTTATTACCATACCTTCATACATGGTGGGAGTGCCCTAGGATCAGGGGCTTTTGGAATAGGATTTTTGGGATGCTAAGGAAGATTACAGGCCAGGCAATTCCACAAAACCCACAAATTGCCTTGTTGAATGTTAGGCCAGACGGTCTCTCCAGGTCCTTGTTTAAACTAAAGCCTCGTACACATGGTTCGGCGGTCGTACGACCGAACGGACCAAATCGCATGTTGGATAATGTAACTTGCATACTGACATGCACTAAATGATCGTACAACCAACGTGCGACCAAGCCGAACGTAGTGACGTGTTATGAACGTATAAAGAGAAAGTTCAGGTGCATGTAATTAGTGTCCGTTCGTTCCTGACTTCTGAGCATGCGTGTTTTGGACAATACAACTTGTTGGACCAACTTCTCTGTACACACGATACAACGGTTGTAAGACCGCTTGTTGGTACTACCAAGTTTTCTAGTTTGATCACACAACTCCCGTTGTATGACCGTCATACGTCGGCTGTTCTAATCGCGCATACTAACGATCGATTTCGAATACAACGGTCGTTCGTACGACCTGTTGTATACGACTGTCGAACCGTGTGTACGAGGCTTAACTCACTTTATTCTTTTGGGAGCTAAGCTTACATTGGCAAGGGCCTGGAAGAAACCCTCGGTCTCCTTCAAAGATGCTAAGAGAAAAATCACATGGATTATGACCCAAGAAAAGTTTGCAAATACACTTCAAGACACGTCAGCTAAATTTGACAAAATATGGGACCCCTGGAGGACTTACCTCAATTTACCCGAGTGAATTGTATTCTTCTCCGATTAGACAAGGCTTCCCTGGAACCCCTCTCTTCTCTCTTTCTCTTCCTTTCTGACTTTCTATCCTGTCCTCTCCTAGTGTTGCCTTTAGTTAACCTTATAGGGAAGTGGCCTCCTGAGGTTGGTGGGTTCCAAGAGTACCATATCTTGACCTGTTTAATATTGTTCTTCTTTTTATCTCGTGGTCTGTCAGATGTTGTGCGGGCAAGCAGGTCTACAACCACCTCTTCCTCGTGGCACAGCTTGTTCCCAAATGGGGTGTCGGGTGGAGGCTTAGGGGTTGGCCAAGCAATCCCCCATATTGTGTAGCCATTCTGCATACAGGTTTAAGTTTAGTTATGTACTTGATTTTGTGATATTACTCCTTATGTACCTCTGGTAAGGCCTTCCTTTACTTACTGTATTAAGTGTCTTTTGTATTTTTTGGAAATTCAATAAACCTTTTTCAAAAAAAAAAAAAAAAAAAAAGCTTTATTACTATTTAGGAACTTTCTCCTACATTCTCAGAACTTTTTTATATATTTAAACTGACAAAAATGGTATGAAACGATGGTTAAAAAAAATAGAATAGACTAAAAAAGAAAAAAGAGCTAAAGTAAGCCAGTAGTAAAGTGTGCCAAATGATACAAATTGTGGTTCAAACTCACTGGTGTATAATGCACCGCTTGGTTATCGAGTGAAATTAAAGCTGAAGTGTAATGTACACATAAAATACCTTCCTTTGCTCCCCACTTCCCCCAACGAGATGTAATTTAAATTAAGCAAATCATTTTGTTTTCAAACAATATCTCTTGTCATCACTGGGTCCATCTGCTAGACTTTGCTCTGAGTGTGCTGAAAGGGGCTGTCTAAGGCTGGATTCACACCTATGCATTTTTAGTGCTTTTTGCATTTTGCAGATTTGCACTATAGAATGTGTTCCATAGGAAACCACGTTAAATGGACTGTAGTGCAAATCTGCAAAATGCAATAAGCACTAAAAATGCATAGGTGTGAATCCAGCCTAAAGGGACGCTGGGGATGTGTTCTTTTATATAATGCTTGGGAACAAAATGTTTAATGCCAGAGAAAGCTAATACCTGTGAGAGGTGGGCAGTGATAAAGTGGAGAGAGGGGATTGATTGTTGATTGAAGTCTTTCAGATCAGAAGTGAAGGTAGGCTCAAGATAACTGTTGCAAAGGGATGCATCATGGAGATAAAAGTTTGCAAGAAGGTGGCTATAATCAGTTTCAACAGAGGAGAGGACTTGCTACAAGTATAGAGGGGGAAAAAAGTAATGCTGGAGTTTGGCTTTAAAGTGATTCTGAAGGCAAAAGGTTTTTTGTTTACCTTAACCACTTCAGCCCCGGAAGGATTTCCCACTGTAGGACCAGAGCACTTTTTGCAATTCGGCACTATGTTGCTTTAACTGATAATTGCGCGATCATGCGACGTTGTACCCAAACGAAATTGGCGTCCTTTTTTTCCCACAAATAGAGCTTTCTTTTGATGGTATTTGATCACCTCTGCGTCATTTCTGATCACCGCTATTAACAAAAATAGAGCGACAATTTTGAAAAAAAAAACAATATTTTTTACTTTATGCTATAATTCATATCCAATAAAAATATAAAAAAAATGTATTGATCAATTTTGGCCGATATATATTCTTCCTCATATTTGTGGTAAAAAAAAATCACAATCTGCGTTTATTGATTGGTTTGCTCAAAAGTTGCTTCGTTTACAAACCGTGAGAAATCATTTATAGCATTTTTACTATTTTTTTTTTTTTACTAGTAATTGCAGCGATCTGCAATTTTTATCGGGACTACGATATTGCATAAGACATGTCGGACATTTTTGACTCTGTTTTGGGACCAATGACATCTATACAGCGATCAGAAATTTTATTAGCCACTGATTACTGTGTAAATGTCATTGTCAGTGAATGGGCTAACCTGCAGGGGGAGATCTAGGGGTTAACTGTGTTGCCTGGGCGTGTTCTAACTATAAGGGGGCTGGGCTGCCAGGGGCATAAGAGATCTAACTGATTCCAGTTACAGGGATCAGTAGATCTCTTACATGCCGCCTGACAGAGCGGGGAACCGCCGTGTTTACATCGGCGGTTCCCCATTTTTCTTCTGTGCCAAGTCCGCCCAAACCGCAGCCATACTGCTAGAGAGTGCGGCGGGCACGCGCACCCGCCCACTAGCCGCGCACGTGCGAGCCGCCATTTTTAGACGGCGATTCACGCTATCCAGCCACTCTGCAGCAGTAAATGTACGCGAGCTGGTCGGGAACCCGTTAATGCTTTATCTGCATTAAGGTAAAAAAACCTTCCAATGCCTGAGCCCCCCTTTCCCACCCATCCTTAAACACTTACTTAAGTCCTCTCTCGATCCATCGACCAGCGCTGTCCCATGACCAGCAGCACCACTCTCTCTTTCTGCATTCACAGGAATCTCTGCCATTCACAGAAATTTCTGCCATTGGCTCCTGCTGCTGTCAGTCAAATCCTATAAGGAGAGGTCAGGGCTGAACCGCGTTGTGTGTGTCTATGAACGCACACAGCCCGGCTTGGGAGTGCGTCCACACGAGTGCCCCCTTAGCAGTCAGATAGCTGAGGGAGCACTCTGAGTAGAGGAGAGGAGAGTGCTGGTGGGGGATTTTAAAAGAAGAGGTAATACCATTGCACAGGGCAGGTAAATATAAATCTCTTTTGCATTCACAAAGTGACTGGCGCCCAACGTATTATATCTGCACCACACCCAAAATGACTAATAGGTTAGTCATAAAAGAGGATATTTTGACTTGCCTTTTTCTAATGGGAAATGTTCTTGGTATGCAAGGAGGATCAAATGCTGTAAACACTAATGCAATTATGGCCTCACACACACGGGCGTTATTAAAGCCACATTTTTGAGCTGTTTTAATGGCTTAAGAATGCCATACCATGTTATTCAATGGCCTCATGCACATGTTGACATTTTTGAGCTGTAAGTGGCGTCTGCGTTCTTAAGCTGTAAATCTAACGCAGGACCTGCGCGTTCCGAAGCTGCAGCGTTAGAGCGTTTTGACACTGAGCCGGTAAAACCGCTCAATAACGCGCATTAGCGCCGTAGCAACGTTGACCGGCGTTTTTAGTGTCGGCGTTTAATGTTTTAAAATGTCAAAAAATAGCAGAGGGATGTCTTTTTCAACAATACGCGACTTAGCGCTGACGCTCAATAACGCGCATTAACACCAATGCAAAACGCTGTTGAAATCGTGTTTTTAACACCCATTTTTTCCTGGCGTCGGTACCGACGTTACAGCTTGTTTTTTCATAACGCCTGTGTGTATGAGGCCTAAAGCAAGCACAAGCTCAATGTGTATGTAAAGCCAAAACTTTTTTCTTTCAATTTTTTTGAAAGAGTGAGGAAGTGTTTACACCAATGCAATCAAGGCAAGAAAAAGATTAATGTGTATGTAAAGCCAACCTTCTTTTTTATTTCTTTTTTTAATTTCTTAAAAAGGTGAGAACGTTTTTAGCCACTTTATTTGTCCTGGTGGCCAGAAAGCGATAGGTAATCAAAAATATTAGAGTTGTTACAAGTACAGAAAATACAATGTTGAAAGTAGAAATCTTCCAATATGGAGCCCTATCGTGGCAACTGTCTAAAATAGGATTCCCCTTGCTTTGGGGGGATTTCCTTATGCTCCTCGTTTTGTCTTCGGGACAGAAAGTGAAAGAAAACCAAAAAAAAAAAAAAAAAGTATTGGCTTTACATATACATACAAAATTACAAATCGCAAGCAGATTGGCTTTACATTACTGTGTATCTTGTGCAATAAAATAAACTTACTGTACCTGCTTTACAGGTAAGTTTTATTAAAATCTTGATCTCTGAGCTGCACATGGGCTGTGTTTTAATAAATAGCTAACCATCCCACTATTTAACATTTGCATATCTAGATTTTGCTATGGTTTGTAAAGGAATATTTCCTTCAAAGTTTACAATTTCAATAAAAGAACACAAAATTAGTTACTATTAATCATATCACATCATCACACAAGCCACTGTTTTTTATTAGCCAAATATATTTTATTTATGCAATGAACACTCCAAATCAATATTGTATATATATATATATATATATATATATATATATATTACAAATATAGTACATTATATAATAAGCAGTTATGCACAGATTTGCCAACTATCTTTCAAAGTGGCAAGCATCATTAAGATAAAAATATGATATCAAAATGTCTGATCAAGGGAAAGATAAAACCACAATTTTTTGGTCCAAAATGGTAAAATGACATGAGAAGCTGCCCATTCCATTCAGAGTATCTTTTAGTCTTGTCATACATATATTGCAGGCCAGTGGAAAAGAGATAAATAAATTAAATGGTGTCCCTATGATGAAATTCTCATTTATAAGATAGTCCATGATCTAGCTCAACCATCGTCTGCTTAACAGAGCAAAATGCTGTCATTTATTCAGAAAGACTTAACGTAGACGTATGCAAAAAGGGTGCTGACCAGCAAAGCCCAGGAGCCACCTAGAAAGAGGAAGAAGAGGAAATCTAAGTTTTAGTATGTTATATGTTAATATACATACTTTTCATGTTTTAAATACAGGGCACTTTCACCCCCTTCCTGCCCGGGCCAATTTTAAGCCTTCAGCGCTTTTACACTTTGGATGACATTTGCAACACTGTACTCATATGAATTTTTTTTTGTTCCCCACAAATAGAGCCTTCTTTTGGTGGTATTTGATCACCACTGTGTTTAATTTGTGCGCACAAATAAAAAAAGACCAACAATTTCGAAAAAAAACTTTTTTCTTCCTTTCTGTTATAAATTCTTGCAAATAAGTAAATTTTCTCCTTCACTTACTGGCACTGATGAAACTGCACTGATGGGCACTGATGAGGCGACACTGATGGGCACTGATGAGGAGGCACTCATTTTCAGCACTGATGGGCATTCACAGGCGGCACTGGTCTTCAGCACTGATCGGTACAGATAGGCACCACTGATGGGCATCATAGTAAGGCATAGGTGGGCACTGATTGGCATCACTAGCAGGCACCGGTGGGCACCACTGATGGGGCACCAATAATGGGTCTGCACTAATAATCAATGCACTGTTATTGACTCTCCTCTGCTCGCGCTCTGTCAGCATGAATAGAGGAAAAGCCGATAACCGGCAATTCCTGGTTACGATGTGATCAGCTGTGATCAGACACAGCTTATCACATGGTAAAGAGCCTATGTCATAGGCCTTTTACCGACACCCCACACCACCAATTGCTGCGTGCCCCTGGGGGCGCGTACGAGCGGCTTATCCTGCTGGACATAATATGACGTCCAGTCAGGATAATGGAACCCCCGCCCGGCCGTCATTCTGGTATAGGCCGGGTGGAAAGGAGTTAAAAGGTCCATATAACATGACATTAATTATAATCCACTAGGTCAGAAGTTAATGATCACTAATATAGATAATGTACCTAACTAAATAATAAAACTTCATTTTTATTCTAATTTTTTTCTATTATAAAAGTAAAAGAGGACAACATACAGCTGCATGCTGTATCTATGGGGGTGCTGGGGTAAGCTGTGCCCCCCCCCAGATTTCAGTTGCTTCCCCCAGAAGCCCCCTGTCCACAACCTCCCCTCTACCTCCCCACACAGCACATAGTGAGCAGGGGGCCCTGGGGAGGGGGGGGGGAACTCAGATCTGGGGGGGGGGCGCATTGCAATGGCAATGAGTGTAGTGTAGGTGTGTTGCCTGCTACTGAGACATGGGGTGCCATTCAACAGGTCATGTATTACCATGCATTGTGGTGATCTGCAGTAAAATGCACATTTTACCACAACGTATAAAAGTGTATACACCCCTATAGTATTAGGGTTTTAATAAAAAGTGTTATAAACCAGTGCTTTGCAATGCAAGCCATAGAATAGTAATAGTTGAGTGATTGCACCTTTTACAGATATCAGTATATTGTTGACTATCATCTCATAAAACTGATACCTAATGAAATGGATGTAATATGGCACTATCAACTTTAACAAAAGGGGTATCTTGGGTACAGGGGCAAGGTTCTGCAAGGGCTGGAAGGATTACCAGCTATAGAACATTCATTTCTACCACTACTGTTGTTTCACCTCTTCTTCTCTTCCTTTCCAACCTTATTTAATGATTGTCTATTGTGCACTCATATGAGGTTCAAACTCAGGGACGTAGTCCCCCATAGGTTAAATTTCCAGATCTATAAATATTGCATTGTTTTATTTTGGGTTGTCCTATTACGGCATTGACAGGAATCTGGATTGTGCCTCATTTTTTCTATACCGAATGAATGGAATGATAAGGGGCTCCAGAATCCTGTCCTGTATATTGATCTTTACTCCATAACATTGCGTGTTGTTTTATGAGGGCAAAAAGTCTTTCAAGTCTCTACCTTGCCTTATCCTGACCTCTGTTCTATTTGAATGATTGCAATTCTATGTGCTTTCTTAAAACAATAGAAAAAATTATTCAAATGAAAAAAAAAGTATTGACACATTGGAATTGATTTACTAAAACTGAAGAGTGCAAAATCAAGTGCATCTGTGTATGGTAGCCAGCTTATAAATTCAGCTTGTTAAGCTTTGACAAAAACAACAAAACCTGGAAGCTGATTGGTTTCTATGCAGAGCTGCACCAGATTTTGCACTCTCCAGTTTTAGTAAATCAACCTGTTGATATTACGATATTCAGTGTAAGCTGCATAATTCAGAGATCATTAGTAGCACATTGTATTACACAAGGTGGATATACAATTGCAGAATTGGCATGGGAAAAAAATCACCTTGAGATGAAGTACACTATTTAGTATTGATACCAATCATTCCTTTTACTAATGGAGTGAAGAGTTCACCCTCCACTATGCCACATGTACTTGACTCAGACAGAGTACTATAACCATTTTCAGTTTTGTGATCTGGAAAAGGGGCAGATGTCACAGTCTCCACTCTCCATGAGACATCTAGTCATCTAAGGTCAGCCTGAGCATCCCCCAACAAAATGTATTTTCGTTTATGAAATAAAAGTGACTTTCCAAAAAATCCCTGTTATGTACAATGATATATGTTGCTCGTCCCCAGACAAAGTTAGTGCCATTTGAGTGGCTGTTAGGCCAGGAAAAAATGTCACACTTTCCATCACAAGCATGAAAGCAACTTAAGAAATCGATTTATTCATAAAATAGTAATCCTACCTTTAACATGTCCAGAGTTGCTGTATTCAATATTATTTAGATCTGTTAATAAAATCATATTATAAATATGAAACAATTTCTTAAGACAAATATATAGTAACTAAAACACAGAGGAAGAAAGAAATGATGAAAATAGTCACATATCTCTTACAATACTGCTATTGAAGGGTCTTAGGCTACCACCCAATTTCGACCATTCCTCTTTACTTTCATTCTAATTCTTCTCTTGTTTAGTCTTTCCATCTTCTGTCTGAATCTACTTCTTATGGCTCGTACACGAGGTACAATTATCAACCGAAAACTGACATACAACAGCCTGTCTTACAATAATCCAACCTTTAGTACACTCCATTCGACAAAAGTTGTATGAGCAAACTAGAAAACTTTTGTCTGCCAACAAGGTGTTGTACGATTTTCGGCTCATGTGTACAGAAGTTGGACAGACAAAAGTTGTAAGTACAAACACACATGCTCGGAAGCCAGGAACGAGCCGGAAGTGTTTGGTCCTGTAAACACAAAATTTACACGAAGGGGCCCAAAGGGTAACGCAGGAAAACTGAACTTCCTCTTTATACGCTCATAGCACGTCACTATGTTCGCATTTATTCCCGTCAGTACGCTAGACAAGATCACGGACAGCCAATTTTGGGAAAAGTTGGACATGCATTTGTACGACAATCACACCGTGTGTACGAGGCTTAAAGCGGGGTTCCAACCAGAAAACTTTTTTTTGTCGGCATCCACTCTTTTAATACTAAATAGATATAACCTTTTGTTTCCTTACTTTCAAACCACCTAGTAATTACATGTATTTTTTACTCACAATTTTGTTTCTCTCACTGCTGGACTTTTCCATTTTAGGTGAGGGCAACTGAAGCCCATCCTGAGTCTCCTGTCATCTCTTCCTGAAAGAAGTGCATGGTGGGTAACCATCATGCACTCCTCGATCTCGGTCCGCCTTAAATCGTGTCATTTCCTGTCTGGAAATAACACGATTTTACAGTACAGGGAAGCCCGCTGACTCCTGGGAAATGATGAGTCACACCTCCCAGGAGGCCAGGGGAAGCAGGAAGGGAAAAAGAGCCTAGGACCAAATAGGGGCAGAATACAGGGACCACCTAGCAACAAGCGACTTAGGGTGAGTATAAAAATGTTTTTTCCTTCAAAGGTAAGTTTATATAGGCAAAGGACTTGAATGATGTATTTAAGGTTCTTTTTACCTTATCCTTATCATCTGTTATCAATCCACTGTTTCTTATATTCACTATTATAGCTGTTCATAACTGGTACGTGATTCTTTATTTGTCATCATTTTCCATGTATTGCAGAATAGTTTTAACAAGGATTGGAGGAATGTTATCAACTTAACAATGTAAAGAACTACTCACATTTCTTACAACTGAAAATAATGATTTTACTAGCAGGTATAAAGGGTGTTTTTCTAAGAAAATAACCCCTATAAAAAGTGTCACTAAACGCACATGATAAACAACTATCAATAAATGGTGTAGTATATTCTATTCATACTCACTCATTCACTATGCGATTCGTTTTCTATATTCTGCAAAAAATCTGGTTGATCCTTCTGTTCTCTATCTCCCCCTTCTGTCCATGTCCCCAATTCAGCTAGTATATTTGCAATCGTAGTGGCAACTTTGCATATGCTCAGTTTTCAGTGAGTTTCTATGCCGAACATTTCCTCCCTATCACATCTGAGCAGCCCATGTGACTATAGAGTCACACACGTGGGCATATACACAGTGGTAAATGACAGCCATTCCCTCACTCCTCCTCTTTGCCCACTAACCAGCTAAACACAATTGGGGCAGGATAGTACATGTAGATTGATAGAAGCTTCACCTCCCTGTTATTCTAAGTTACAGATTGGAGGGGCATAACACAGCCTGAGACTGGCAGAAATACACCCACACCGTGTTATTGCCAAAAAATAATACATATTTGATTTTAAATATATATTTGTTTGTCAATTTTAAAAAATGTTATTGTATTTTTACTCTGTATTCCAAAGGTTTTTTTTTTTGAAGATGTGACCAGCAGCAGAGGATTAGACGCTTCTCCTGCTTGTGTTTCCCTGCAGACAGGCTGGGAAAGATCTGGGTCATGTGACAGCTGAATATCGATTAGGAAAAAGGTGTTGTTTAATTTTTTTTTTTTATTAAAATAATTACAGTGCCATCATCCACATACAGAAATAGAAGCAACAATGTAAATTATACAGTGTGTGTTTAGTATCACTTTAACCCCCAGATACATTCTCAAGACATACAGTAAATTCATGATGTACACAAGTATTACTGAAAATAAAGCAATTTCTACACATGCTGATGCATAGTTCTCCATGGTGTTGGGTTGTCTGAGAGAGCTGCACAAAATATTACTATTAATTATAAGTACTAAACATTATGTTAGCACAATTCCGACCATTTGAGTAGCACATATGCATGTGGCTGCGATGCATTGTTTTTTACTGCAGGAAGTTCTAGCTGGTACTTGTGGGCTTACATATGTCACATTGTAAGTAGGTATATGAAATTCTTTTTTCATCCTTGTATTATAGCCTTACCTTCTAAGTTCAGCTTTATTGATATAACTGTGTTGATAGTATCTGATGCACGGGCTGGGTTGCACTGTGGGAAAAAAAATGTAAGATACCAATAGATTTGAGTGCCATAATCCGATATAAATGACTAGCCAAGTTGTACATTCTAATGAGCAACATTTTTTTTTTTAATATAATGGAAAAACAGTGCATAAGGAGAGCAAAACCCAATTGTTATTACCATTCAGTATAGGGAGATATACTTAAAATGATTACCAACTGCACCCCCCTGATTTTAAATGAGTAAGTATTTATAAAAGTATAAAAATATGAATCTAGCAAAGAAAACATGTCCATCAAATCTGACTTGATACAAACCAAGACTAATGCTAAAAGCCTTTTTAATTAGTATGTATAATGCCTATGATGTTCTTCATGTGGAAAAGGCAATTTCTGGGAAGGTGTAAATATTTGTAGGGAAATAAATGTATTATTCATTACTCTACATAGAGACATGCGCTTGTGTTAAAGGCTTATTGATGAGATTGAAGCAGATCTTCTTGGTTTTAAAATGCCAAGCTCATTTGCCAAGTTCCTAAAATTCAAGCTCTGTTGCTTTTAAAATCATTTGAAATTTAACTGGACTTTAAATGATGGTGTGACCATGCCATATTTTTGGAGAGTCTGAAAGCTGAGTTCTTCTACCAATATAAATGTAAAAAAAAGAGTCAGTTTTAAAAGCTAGCAGTGGTTATGTAAGGTGCGATGGAAAACGCACACATATATATACACATTTTTTTATATGGAAATGTTAAGCAAGTCAACAGTTATGTAGTAGTGTGTAGACAGTTTATTACCTTTGTGCAATCTTCACTTTTGTTGCATATTGTCACACTGCAGAATATAAAAATGTCATTATATCCTTCAAATATGAAGGAGCTGAACTTGATTCTTGCCTCTGCAGACTTTCCATTTTCTAAAACTGTTGTTTGAACACCGCCAGCAGCTGCACAACTAGTATAAAAAAGATCTGCATTATGTTTTCATATGATCAATTCGAACAATACATCAACAATCTGCTTAAATATCTCCTATTATCACGATTACAACATTGTATATCTCCTGTGGCTATTACTATTTCCACCATAATGGATAGTTTAATATTCTATATCCAGCAATAATTAAGTTGAACTTTTCAAGTGGACTCTCAAGTGGATTATTTGGCTCTTATTAGGTCTAGATTGGTACAACATATTTCCTTGATACCTTGATAATATTTATATACTGATTATAAAATATTCTAGCTCAGAGTATCAGAGTTTGTCAGTATAGATTTCTAATGTTTTGACAAATATGACTAACAGATCATCAATTAGCCATATAGATCTCTTGGGGACTTCTCTGTGTGTAAGTTCCAAGCTATATCCATCTTCCCTGGCCATTACATGAGGATCCCTCTGTCCCTTCTAAATTCTGCATTACGGATAGAGTGAGACTCCCTCTTTTGAATCCCTGGTTTGGCAAAGCTCCTGACTCTGAAACTGCCTCAACCTGAGAAGATTACAGTCAGTGTGTGATATGGGGGTAGGGACTGGGTGTGGTTGATTTACTAAAGGCAGGCACGGCAGTACACAAACCAAATAAAAAGCACCACTATTCACATGCTCTTGTAAGATGTACTGTCCGGCTCAAGCATTGCTGCTGGGTCACTGATAAGAGAATGTCAAACCGTCCATATAGCAACAAATGTTTTGCAGGACCGCACATCAATATAGTGAATCACAAAACAAATGATCGCAAACTGGCTTCAGCTGGCTTTCCACCCATCAAGAAAGCCCTCTAACATGTTTTACCCATGTAGGGCTTAATCAGAGAGGTCTCTCTGATTAAGACCTACATGGGCGAAACATGTTAGAGGGACTTTCCTATTGGATGGAGAGCCAGCTGAAGCCATCTTGCGATCATTTGTTTTGTGATTCACTATATTGATGTGCGGTCCTGTGAAACATTTATATATGGAAGTATAGTTACCCTGTCACACAGGCACTGTTCAGGATTGTAAACTAAACTACACATTTCAGTGTAAAACTGACCTTTTAATGGGGGCAAAAAGGGCAACATATAATAATTAAAGTTGCGCTGAAAAAATTGAATTAATTAAATACGTGCGTTAAACATATGTGCATATTTCAAAATGATGAAAAACAACACAAAACAACCACTTATATAACACATAAAGTGATAAGAAACGTAAAAATCCCAGGTAGTGACCTGCAAATAAATCAATCCTTTTTGAAAAGTCCCTCAAGTGTCCTTTAAATGAAATGAATATAATCCAACATAAGATCCCAAAAGTCCCATATAAGGTGAATCAAGTGAAAATCTTCAGAATGTATTGGAGTAGCACTCAAGCTTAATAATCCATCACCAAGGTACACACACCCGATGTGCTCAAAGATGGTTTGGGTACTCTTACCAGAGATCCAGGACTCACTATCGCTAGTGGGTCAAACTCGCAGGCAGAAATAACCTTCTGCTGGTATATCTCTGTGGATATCTGGTACGGGTATGCTCCCTCCTTTCCTCCTCTTATTTCCGGCAGTGCACCGAGGCTGTCTCCCAGCAGGATGCCCCCACGTACTTTCGGTGTCCCCCACAATAAGGAAAGAGGGACCAATAGTGTAATACCGTTTATAGTACAAATTTATTAAAAAAGAGTAAACATACTCACAAACATAAAGCCAAAAACAGCGTTTTGTATTAAAATAGCCGGCTCCGGTAACTCCGTTTGCATCGCCCCCATTGAAGACGTTACCTTTAACGAAACATGTAGGGCGGAGCAACGCGCTGACGTCACCACGCTGCTACACTGGGAAGTGCGGGCGATGCAAACGGAGTTACCGGAGCCGGCTATTTTAATACAAAACGCTGTTTTTGGCTTTATGTTTGTGAGTATGTTTACTCTTTTTTAATAAATTTGTACTATAAACGGTATTACACTATTGGTCCCTCTTTCCTTATTGTGGGGGACACCGAAAGTACGTGGGGGCATCCTGCTGGGAGACAGCCTCGGTGCACTGCCGGAAATAAGAGGAGGAAAGGAAGGAGCATACCCGTACCAGATATCCACAGAGATATACCAGCAGAAGGTTATTTCTGCCTGCGAGTTTGACCCACTAGCGATAGTGAGTCCTGGATCTCTGGTAAGAGTACCCAAACCATCTTTGAGCACATCGGGTGTGTGTACATTGGTGATGGATTATTAAGCTTGAGTGCTACTTCAACACATTCTGAAGATTTTCACTTGATTCACCTTATATGGGACTTTTGGGATCTTATGTTGGATTATATTCATTTCATTTAAAGGACACTTGAGGGACTTTTCAAAAAGGATTGATTTATTTGCAGGTCACTACCTGGGATTTTTACGTTTCTTATCACTTTATGTGTTATATAAGTGGTTGTTTTGTGTTGTTTTTCATCATTTTGAAATATGCACATATGTTTAACGCACGTATTTAATTAATTCAATTTTTTCAGCGCAACTTTAATTATTATATGTTATGTCACATGGTTTATTATCACATGATAGTTGCTGCTCTTATAGAACACTTTAGCGCAAATATTTATTTTTATGTTTAAGAAAAAGGGCAACATGCAGTGGAGATACAAAGTACAGGCAGGTGTTTTACTACAACAATCAAGAGATAGATGGTACAACAGTGTAAAATTGGCCAGTAGCAGGACAAGTTTTAATGTGGAAGACTGGACCCAAAGGTAATTGAGACAAGAACACAAGTAGGGGTTTTACTACAAGAGTTGCAGATGATATAGCACTGTAAAATTTTCCAGCAGCAGAACAATTTTAATTAGCAAGGCTAAGCCAAAATGTGCTAAAGAGAAAACGCACAGGCAGGTAGGGTATTTACAACAAGCAATAAGATATCCACAGAGAATACAGAAGTGTAAAATTGGTTGGCAGCAGTGCAGTTTTCATCACAGATAATTGGTCTACACATATTATACCTATTTTTTATTTTTACAAGGGGGTGAGGTGAATGTGACTGATACTGTATGATCTGAGGTGGGTTAGGTGCACACTCTTCTTCCACTTCATTTTTTTACATTTCAAATGATGCAGCAGCATGCTGGGAACTACAATTATGGTTTTTAAAAAAACTATCTTCAGACAAAGTCACCAGAACTGTGAATTTCAAGCCCATGGGGTTTGACCTGAACCCACGGTAGTATCAAATCTGAACCTTAGTTCTGTTCAGAAGCTGCTTAATGAAGGTCGTACCATTAATCATACAGGCAGAATACTTGATTGGGTGATGACTTGGGAGCATAAACCATTCAATCTCACTAAAGGGTTTAATTTTATTCACATAGGTGCTGAAACGAACACTTATTATCGTTATTGTTGGGTTGGCAACTGTGACATAAAAAAAAAAAAAGTACATTGCATCTTCCATATTATAAATTATACTCACCCTCCATCTACTAGTATTACATTGAGGTTGGAGTTAGAGTCATTTGTAGGAGTGGCAAAGCATTTCTCTGCTCTTAAAGTAAATGCATTTGCATTTAAATCCGGGGAAAATATGCCTAGGTATAAAATTGATCCAACATTCAAGGTATCACTTTCCTGTAATGGCATAGTGCATGATTCATCACTGTAAGCTGCCATTGTTACAGTATATTTGCTGATTCCATTTTCTGATGGAATGGTGATTGTGCTGATGAAACAGATAAAAAAAACAATGTAAAATTTTCACAATCCTTCCATAAAATTCCCGCAGGAGCAGTGTCACATTTATGTCAAGTGGGATAAAAAAATGAATAGATTGAAATTATTTAAATTGAGCATCATGCCCTGTTTACGCTTAAAGGTTAAGTTCACCTTTATAGAAAAATCTGTAGGGTGAACTTACACAGGACCCCCTCCCCACCACCCTGGTCCTGCTGATCTGGAGTCCAGCGATCACCCGCACTTACACATCGGGTCGCCACTTCATTGGCCCAGTGCTTAGAAATCCCCTTGGCTCAGTCTCCTAGATGTACCTTGTAAGAAGTATGTATAGGAGGCAATCTAATTGGTCGGTGCCATCACATGGGCGGCGCTGACCAATCAGAACCCGGGTAGCCTGTCTTGTCGCCGCAGGCAAAGAGGAGAGAAAGCTGTGGAGCGGCAAAACCCTGGACCGGTAAATCGGCTATATGTCAGAACGAGCGATTGCTGGACTCCAGGTTAGAGGGACCAGGTGCGATGAGGAGGGAGTCCAGTGTAAGTTCACCTTACAGATTTTCTGTAAAGGTGAACTTACACTTTAAGCTAAATTTTATTCTGCTTTAAAGTTTGCATTCCTTTTTTTAGGTGCATAAGCTCTTAAAAACATCACAGCACCCTGTCTCAGTACCTGCTTTCAGGAGTCCTTTGCTTTGATACAAGCAGTGAGCTATCTTGTACAAATATCAATTTGTCTTCATGGGCATGTGTCAGTCTAGAGGAGTGGACATTCTTAGGCATGCAACATTTTGACATTCAGACATGCAGACTGCCCTATTCAATGCCCACATGTGATGCTGAGTCTCCATGATTGAAAGAACTGAAATCCAAAGAATAACTGCCCGTTCACACAGGGACGACTTGCGCTCCGACTTGGGTCACCTCAAGTCGCCCAAAATCGATTGACATCTGAAATCCCATTGAAGTGAATGGGAGCCGTCTTAACGTACACTACTGAAGTCGCTCCGACTTCAGAAAAGGTTCCTGCACGACTTCTATCCGACTTGTGCCCATAGAATTCAATAGAAGTTGCCTCCAAGTTGGTTCCCCCATCTATATTGAAGCGACTTACAGGAAAAATAAAAGAATTTACCATGGCAACCCCACTCCCTCCCTTCTCTGATTGACCACAGGCAAAGTCATGGAGTTGCTTTGGAAGTCGCCCAAAGTCACACTGAATTCCCCTTGAAGTTGCGTTGTAAGTCGCCTAGCAAAGTTGCGGTGAAGTCGGATCACCCCTGTGTGAACCCAGGCTAAAAGTAGCAGGTCAGGCTAGATGATCCTCGATGTCCCCCAGCCACGACATTAGGTTTGCTCTATTTGACTTGCTAATGCTTCTAATGCACACTGTGAAAACCAACAAAGATGATCAGGTGCCCGCCATGAAAGGACAACACTGAAGGGTGGGCTGGAAAGAAATCCAATGCTCACTGTGAGAAGTTCAAAGTGTGCAGTAAAATCAGAATAAGCAATTTCAGTAGAGGAAAGGAACCTGTACAACTGTGCATGAATGAAAGTAATGTTGGAGGGCAACTTTTAAGTAATTTTTATTCATGAATGAAAGTAAGGTTGGAGGGTAGCTTTAAAGTAACTTTTATTTTCAATTGTAAAGGTAGGCGCTACTTCTACACTCTGTCTTTACAAACTCAAATTAATTTTTCTTTGTGTGATACAGTTGAACAAATGTAAAACATAAAAACATATATAAAAATACAGTCACATATAATAATAAACCATAAACCAAAAATATTGTGTTAGTGTCCATATACTTTCAAATAAGATTTCTTCTACCAGTGTCCATACACCTAGTCACATAGAAAGGTATCTTCGAGGTTGGCGACCCCTTACATTATATTTTTTTAATTTTTGATGATACTTTCAGTTATTTATAAAGCTTTTTCTTCTATATTTTCATCATTGTACTTCAAATTTAGAATTGTAAATTAGCCACTAGGGGGAACTTTTACTGGCTCGGTGCAATCCCTGTACTTCAAGCAGAAGAAAACTGGCTATTCCAATGTTAACATGTTTAAAAGTTTCACGATCCCCAACATTATGCCTGTGTCTCGTCTCTGCTTTAGTTCATCTTGCGTTACAACCTGGAATCTCAAGAACTCTCAACCAGGGATTTATGGACTTTAAGTTACTAAGAAAAGTTGAACTTGGAAGCTATACGTTTTTCTTGTTTTATCCCTTTGTTGGGATTTTTCCTGTTTTGCCATATGCAATGTAACCATCTCATTGTTTAGCTAATCTGTCTGATCAAATCATTTTTCAAATAAAACCCTTTGTAAAAGAGAAAACTGGCTATTCCAGCTTTGACATTGATGACTGACTGACCATCCTACCTTTAATTACTGGCAAGGTTAGTAGTTATACGTATTACAGTTAGGTTATGCTAGGGAAAATTTGGGTGGGAGACCACTCTCTTAGTTCACTTGCAGTTGATGAGTGGCAGAGAATAACAGATATACCTCAATAAATGCATAGCACCATGCCTGAGTTCTGTTTGTGCTCTGGTTGTCCAGCAATCAGCACTGGAAACTGCCAGCCATTTAATGGGAACGCCGTGCAACTCATAGGGGTTGATTTACTAATGGCAAATACACTGTGCACTTTGCAAAGTGTAGTTGCACTCTGCAAGATCAGTTGCTCCAGAGCTTAGTGAATGAGCAGAATCTCTGCTGACTTCCTTCATCCAATCATGTGCGAGCAAAAATGCATTTATTTTAATTTTCCTTGCACTTGATTGTTTATTCTTTGCAAAGTGAAGCTTTGCCTCATTTACTAAGCTCTGGGGCAACTGCCTTGTGGAGGGCAACTGCACTTTGCAAAGTACACAGTATATTTGACTTTAGTAAATCAACCTCATAATGTCACTCTGCCATCTACACCTGGTGAATGCCTGGAAAATGCTCCCTCTGTGCCCTGATGTTGTTAAAGACAAGGATAGCATCTTAATAACATCATGGAGTTGATTTACTAAAACTGGGCGAGTGCAAAAACTGGTGCAGCTTGGCATAGAAACCAATCAGGTTCCAGGTTTTATTGCCAAAGCTTAATGGAACAAGCTGCTGTTAGAAGCTGATTGGCTACCATACACAGCTGCACCAGATTTTGCACTCTCTGGTTTTAGTAAATCAAACCCATGAATTGCATTATGTCACTGGTAAATGGTTGGAAATTGGCAGATTTTAATGCCAATTGCTTAACAACCAGAACATGGACAGATGCTATGCATTTCTGAAGGTACCTGTTTTTTATGGCTATTTAATATTAACAGAGTAATTCTAGGCTTCATTTGCACTTTAAGATATGAATCTATACGCATCCTTGGAGAGTCAAGCACTCTCAAAGCTGTATTGGGACACAACCTTTACAGGTTCGTTCTTCTAATTTATAGGCAACACCAAACAAAATCCCACTAGCACAGTAATTTATAAAAATGTAAGTAATATTATTTTTCACCTGGATATGGGGTTCAGAGAGAAACTGAGGCTGGTCTGCATAGTGAGGTTAAAAACACAAGAAAAGTTGTAACTGATTGAATTCTTAGTGATGAGAGGTCCTGAATATGCATCAATGTGAAGATTATTGGTAAAATTAAGGGTTAATGCATCCTCCTAAAAAGGCAAGCAATTAAAGAGACATAGAGACTATAATAAAATGTATTATCTTTTAATATAAAAAAAAACAGATCTGAAGTAAAGTTCACGGTTATTAGGAATGCTCTGTGTATATTTCACGACAGAACATGTACAGGGTTACTAAAGAAAGAGACACTGTTCATTTAGTTTAGTAAAAAGGTAAAATGGAGTTTATTTTAAATACCCAATCATGTGCAAAGCAGTGGCGGAACTACCAGGGTAGCAAAGGTCGGGCTTGCGACCGGGGCCTGGCATTCCGCCACTGTGAGGGGCCTCAAGACCCATCATCTCCCCCTGCACTTCCAGCTAGCAGTTCACTATGCAGTGGAAGAGGGAGGGACAATCGGCATCTCTGTGGTGAGGGGCAGAGGAAGATGCAGCGGGCACCACAGAGCTGCCGATCAATATGTGCAGCAGAGGTGAGTGGCCATGGGGTGACCAGAATATTGAAAGTACACTGCCATGTGTATTGGGGGGTACAGAGATGTGCTGTGAGTTTGAGGTGTGCTGGGGAGCATGTTGGCGATGCAGAGATGTTCAAGTGGGTACAGATATGTGTTAAGGGTGTGGTTGCAAAGATGTGTGGTGGAGTACATGGGGGACACTGGGGGGTGGGGGGTACAGAAGCATGCTGGTGGTTACAAAGGCTTGCTGTGGTGTACAAAGTTGTGCTGCAGGGATACAGAAAATGCTGGGAGGTGCAGAGGTGTGTGTGCATGGGGGGGGGGGGGGGAGATGTGGGGGGGTGCAGAGATGTGCGGCGAAGTACATAGACA
>BLSH010224094.1:196322-219638 GCA_018402905.1 Glandirana rugosa | reverse complement strand
GTGTGTGTGCATGGGGGGGGGGAGATGTGGGGGGGGTGCAGAGATGCGCGGCGAAGTACATAGACATGCTGGGGGGGGTGTTGATGTGTGAGGAATACAGAGGATGCTGGCAGGTGCAGAGGTGTGTGTGTGTGGGGGGGGGGGGTATGGGGGTGCGAAGGCGTGCTGGGGGATTACAAAGGCTTGCTGGGCATACGGTGGCATACTGGGGGATAAAGAGAATTCAAGGAGGTGCAGAGGTGTGTGTATGTGGGGAGAGGGTGAGGAAGTGTGCTGGGGGTTACAAAGGCTTGCTGGGTGAAGGGTTACAAAGGGTTACAAAGGCTGAAGGGTTTAGAGGTGTGCTAGGGGTACAGGGGTTATTTGGGAAGTACAGAGATGCACGGGGGGGGGGGTTATGGAGGCATGCTGAAGGGTACAGAGGCATTCCGGGGGTGAAGAGATGTACAAAGGGGTATGCCATTAGATGGCTCTTGTAGGATCACGCCCATTTTATTTTAAATGCCCCACCCCAATTAAGATAAGTTCTACACCTACAATGGCTGGCTGAACACATAGCAAAAAAGATGTCCCTGAAAATTTTTTGGAAATGCTGAACACACTGTAGAACACGTGAAATGTCCCACTGCGGGACCATAATAAAGGGCCCCAGAAAGGTAGTAAAGGGCCCTGGGATCAGTGGAAAGGGCCCCAGGACCAATAAAGAGGGCCCTCGGGATGGGGTCAGATGGACACTTTGTGGTTTCTTACGCTGGTTCCTTAAAGGTTCTACTTACGCCTCTGGTGCAAAGCAATATGCGGCCTGGAGAGGGGACATCGCAGGACATCGCGGGCTTCAAATGCAGGTAAGTGCCACATAATGGGCTAATATGCGATGCATACTAGCCCATTATGCTTTCACAGTGCAGGGTAATAAAGAGGAAGTAAAACCTATCAGGGGTTACTTCCTCTTTAACACTTTTGTTTACTTTACTAAAAATCTGTATTTTTTGCTAGAAAATTAGTTAGAACCCCCAAGTGTTATATATATTTTTTAAAGCAGAGACCCTGGAGAATGAATCGGTGGGTGTTGCAATTTTTATGTCACACGGCATTTATGCAGCATTTTATAAATGCAATGCTTTTGTAAAAAATACACTTTTTTAATTGTAGTACAAACTATTTTTTTGTAAAATATAAAAGATGATGTTACGCCGTGCAATGGCAACAAATGATGTAAATTTTACTATCCATTGGCACACTTTAAAAGTCTTTACAGGTTACCACTTTAGATTTACAGAGGAGGTCTACTACTAGAATTACTGCCAATGATCTGACATTGGCTCGATACCTCACGTGTGTAACAACGCACTTGGTTGCCTTTGTGCGCTAGCACAGGGGGACGGGGGCAATTGAATGTTTTGTTTTTTTAATTTTTGGTTTTTTTTTTACACTTTTGCTTTAATTTTTTGTTATCACTTTTATTGCTGTCACAAGGAATGTAAACATCCTTTGTGACAGCAATAGGCATGTGTCAGGTACTCTTTATGGAGGGATCTGGGGTCTATAAGACCCTAGATCCCTCCTCTGCCCTTAAAAGCATTCAAAAGACCAAGATTGAGGTTCTTGAATAGTTGCAATTTTTAAAAAATGGCGCAGTTGATATCCGGGTAAACTGGAAGTGATGTCATGTCATTGCTTTCAGATGGTAGAGCCAGAGAAAGCAGTGGAAAGTGGTGGGAGGGGGGGACGTCCTGCTTGTAATAGCAATCAAGCTGCTAGTTAGCCGCTCCAATTGCTATTACAAGAGAGCCGGCCGTCAGCTCTAAAAAGCGGACAATCTTATAATAAAAACCTGACCGCTCAGTGTACACCAAAAAGGCTTTAAAAGCCTCTATTATATCATTAGTAGTGTTGAGCGAACCCGGACTGTAAAGTTTGGGTCCGTACCGAACTTTGGGGTGTCTGGGACCCGGACCCGAACCCGGACTTTTCAAAATAAGTCCGGGTTCGGGTAATTTTACTAAAAGTTCTGAAAATTGCTGTAAAAAAGTCCAGGAAAGTCCTAGAGGTCTGCAAAAGGAAGGAAAATGGGGGTAAGGGTTGGACAAGTGCCCTACAAAGAAATGGGGACAGGGAAATAACTAAAAGCATTTAAAAAAAAAATCAAAAATGGAGGTGGATGTGGACCATCTTCAAACTGTGTCTGAAAAGTATTAATTAACGGTAGAAGCCATATCACTGTTCTAAAATCATCTTCAAACTGTGTCAAAAAAGTATAAATAAGCCGGGAGAACCCATATCACTGTTCTGCAAGCATCTAGAAACTGTGTGTAACATTTTAACTAAAACCGGGAGAAACCATACTACTGTTCTGCAAGCATCTGGAAACTGTGTGTAACACTTTAACTAAAACCGGGAGAAACCATACTACTGTTCTGCAAACATCTGGAAACTGTGTGTAACACTTTAACTGAAACCGGGAGAAACCATACTACTGTTCTGCAAGCATCTGGAAACTGTATGTAACATTTTAACTAAAACTGGGAGAAACCATACTACTGTTCTGCAAACATCTGTAAACTGTGTGTGAAACTATAGCAGAGAGAAGAACAGGGATATGGGTTCGCTCTGCTATAGTTTCACATAGAGTTTTGAGATGATTTTAGAACAGTGATATGGGTTCGCTCTGCTATAGTTTCACACACAGTTTTTAGATGATTTTAGAACAGTGATATGGGTTCGCCCGGTTTTCGTTAAAGTGTTACACACAGTTTCCAAATGTTTGCAGAACAGTAGTATGGTTTCTCCCGGTTTTAGTTAAAGTGTTACACACAGTTTCCAGATGTTTGCAGAACAGTAGTATGGTTTCTCCCGGTTTTATTTAAAGTGTTACACACCGTTTCCAGATATTTGCAGAACAGTAGTATGGTTTCTCCCGGTTTCAGTTAAAGTGTTACCCACAGTTTCCAGATGTTTGCAGAACAGTAGTATGGTTTCTCCCGGTTTTAGTTAAAGTGTTACACACAGTTTCCAGATGTTTGCAGAACAGTAGTATGGGTTCTCCCGGCTTATTTATACTTTTTTGACACAGTTTGAAGATGATTTTAGAACAGTGATATGGCTTCTACCGTTAATTAATAGTTTTCAGACACAGTTTGAAGATGGTCCACATCCACCTCCATTTTTGATTTTTTTATTAAATAATTTTTTAAAAAATGCTTTTAGTTATTTCCCTGTCCCCATTTCTTTGTAGGGCACTTGTCCCACCCTTACCCCCATTTCCTTCCTTTTGCAGACCTCTAGGACTTTCCAGGACTTTTTTACAGCCATTTTTGTGCCTAAAAGTTCGGGTCCCCATTGATTTCAATGGGGTTCGGGGTCCGGGACAAAGTTCGGGTTCTGTCCGGACCCGAACCCGGACTTTGTCCCGAAGTTCGGCCGAACCAGCAGAACCCAGACTTCCAGAAGTTTACTCAACTCTAATCATAAGAACTTTTTTTCATCCCAACCTAGTTAAAACTTGCCAAAGAGAACTCTGTGCACAGGTTAAAAATGTACATGTCTCTTTATGTTTCCTGACAGTTCTATGCGTGGATACACCCAAAGAATATTTTTCACAGAAGCACTTGCAATAATTTAATAATACATTTCTACATATGCCATTATAAATATATCACTTATTAAATGTCTTCTTTAATTTAGAATAATTTACACTAAACAATGTCATTGTAAAATATTTCCAAAAGATAAATTGTACCGTAGCAATGTTTCCACACCATCCTACGGCTGCTCTCACTTGGACGCTGATGATACTTATATCATTCTGAATATCCCCATACGAATAGACACAGATTTTAGAGGCATTGAACAGGTGAACTGTACTGGGGTCATAGCCCAATGCTTCTAACTCACACTTGCTAAAAGATGTTGTCATTGCACCTCCAGAGCAGCTCACTGAGGGTTTAAAATCTCCAATAACTGTAAAATAATGTCAGTAAGCATAGTCAGATTAATATTTTATTTTATGAAACTTACATGGTTCATTTTCTTAAAAGTGATATTTTTTTGGTGACAGCTGGAGCCTAGTGGATTGAATCTCTTGGTTTCTTATATGTCTTGGATACTCTGAAGGTGGAATCTCCCTGCTATAATTCCTGACCTATCTTTCTACCATGTTTTGTCTCATGCCCAGGGGAGGGCTGGCCCAGGGGGTAGGGTGGCAATTGCCCCCCAGGCCACCCTAACTTACATTTAAAATGGCTGCTGCCCGCTCACACTTTTTTGTTCTTGTGGAGGAAGGAAATAGGGCCCAGGGGCGCATCCACCAACTAACTGAAGGCAAAGGGGGGGGGCGCCCAGGGCCAGACCTACCATGGATCCCGCTAGGCCCATTGGGTGGGCATGGATGGTGAGCTGATTCGGTGGTTCAATGGGCCACTTGACTGGACTTGCCCCCCAGGCCTACGGCTGCCAGCCCTCCCCTGTTCATGCCCCATGATATGTGTAAAACATCCAACAGGAAGAACTGGACTGGTTCATAATGGCCACATGAGATTGCAGGATCCAGGAACTCAAGTTTAGAAATCCCGTTAATGGAGTCTCTGGAGGTTTGAAGAAAGTGTTGAGGTGGTTTAATCTCTCAGCATGTGCCAAAACTGATATTGCATTGGGCGGACTGATCTTTTATTCTGTCTTCCATATAACCCTTTTTTTAGTATGACCATCTAAGAGAGATGATTTATGTTTAGGACTATAAACGTATAGAAAAGCACCTAACCATGAAAATGAAACAATATGTGGAACACCTGGCTGAAGAATAACTCTTTCCAAAAACGGAGGTCTTTGGTGGGAGATAGCAACCTGAGTCACCAGCTAGGTTATATATTTCTTAGAGAGATCTCTGGAAAACCTCAGTTCCACTCCTTTGTTCCAGCATAAGGCCTCATACACACGGACGTTTTTTGACGCCGGCGTTTTCTGGCGTTTATTGCAGCTCTCCATGTTAGTCAATGGCCCCATAAAAACGCTGACATTTTTGAGCTGTAGATGGCATCGGCGTTAGTGAGCTGAAAGTAGAACCCACGGCCATCGCGCTCTGAGGCTGTAACGTTTTGGCATTTTTTGACGCCGACGCCACAAAACGCCAACAAACGCCACCTAATATTATACCGGCGTTTTCCGGCGTTTTTTTGACGCCGACGTTTTTAGATTGAAAAATAGCAGAGGGATGATTTTTTAAAAAAAACGCCTATAGACGCAGACGCTCACTAACGCTCAAAAACGCAGATGCATAATGCCGAAAAACGCTGACTTTTTTTCCTTGACGTCGGGCCCGACGTTTTGTTTATTTTTTTAGAAACGTCCATGTGTATGAGGCCTAAGAAGGAGGTTACACTATAATCACCCCTTACACTACAAATGCAGCAAGCGGGCTGAGTCTTCAAGCATCTTTTCCAGAGCAATCTCACTGTGGAAGTCCCAGAGAAATAAAATATCCCCTACAGTATATGGATTTCAATCTGGACTTATGCAATCAACAAATGAAAAGAAGGTGTTCCTGAGTTTTCTTAGAAAAAAAATATTAAATGTCATATATGTATGGCCTTTGAACCACAGCCAGTGAAGCTGACAAACTGTGTAGGGAGAGGTTAGGTTCATTTAAGAAACTGTGCTTTACTTCTGATTGCAAGCTCTTTGGGAATCACCCCCTTTGCTGCTCCTTTTTGTTGTTTTTTTTTTTTTTGAAGGGGGGTGTATTTTGGATTTTCATCTTGTTTGGGGGCATTTTTTTTTTTTTTTATGTTGAAAGGGACTTTTTTAAGTTAAAATAAAATGTAAATGTTTAACATAAAACCTCAAAACAACAAATTACTTTGAAATCACACTAACACAATAAAATATCAAACATTTTTATAAAATATAAAAGATAAGGTTGTATCGAGTAAATAGATACCAAATATATCAAGCCTCAAAACTTCACTCAAAGGCCCACTAAGGTTAACGTGGAAATACAAAATGTGTTGGTGCTATTACATATTCATATGCATTCACACCTGATGTATGTGGGGGCAAAAGTTAAAAAAAAAACTTTACTTTTATTTAAACTGTTTGCAAAAGCATTAAGCAAATGTATGGGCCTTAACACACAGTTGCCACATATATGTGTCATTGTCTTGTTCTGAGGTGCGCTCCAAGAGAACCCCCACAACTGTGAACAAGTTGTCAATGACCGCTCACGGTCAACCACTGACAATTGGGAGCTCCTGGGACGGGCTCCTCATGATGTCAGCAATGGTCAGCCAATGACAGTGCAGAATGATTGTGAGTCCCTCCTACCAGCTTCAGGCAACACGGCCCTCTTAAAGAGCTTCTTCAGGCTTACCTGTAGTTAAATGAATATCTCCTAAACTTGTACGGTTTAGGAGATATTCGCCCTGCAAGCAGCCGCTGAGGGCATGCGGCGCATGCGCGGTGATGTCCCGGTGAAGGCCTGGCGCACAGCGCTAGACCTTTCCGGAAGCCTTGCCAGAAAGACGGACTCCTGCACGCAAGCAGGGGAGTGACGTCTCGTGACTCCGGCCACTCACAGCGCCGGAACCGCGTACCCGGAAGCAACAGCTGAGGGAAGCTGTCCGCTCTCTCGGAGGGGACTGAACAACCCTGACGGATCTTTGCTCTAAGGTGAGTTTTTCATATTGAGCTAGTATGTGGTGCATACTAGCTCATTATGCCTTTGTCTTGCAGGTTTTGTTTTTTCTTTTTTTTAGTTCCCGGGGGATACAACCGCTTTAACGAGATATCGGGGGTCTGTCAAACCACCAATTTCACCTCTGTACTCTGCTAATGCTGATCAAGCACTGACAGTGCTTGATCAGCTTCTTCCTTGGCCAGCCAGTTGGAGTTTGACAGGGGGGAAGATGAGGGACCAAATCACTTTTACAACAACGCCAGCAGCCAGGACTAAAAAAGGAAATCACTATAGCAGTGGGCAGCTTGTTTACATGCTGGTGTTGCTGCTGCCTAGTAGTTATGCTGGTAGAAGCAAAAAGGTTAGGCTCCATGATGTAGACAATGGGGTTGATTTACTAAAACTGGAGAGTGTAAGATCTGCTGCAGCTCTGCATAGAAGCCAATCAGCTTCCAGTTTTTTTTCAATTAAACACTTTAATTGAACAAGCCAAAGTTAGAAGCTGATTGGCTACCATTCACGGCTGCACCACATTTTGAACTCTCCAGTTTTAGTAAATCACCCCATTATTGTTTTTATGTTTTAATTTTTCATACAAGTAAATATTTGCACATCATTCTGTATAAATGATAATAATGGGGCTTTTTGTCTTTTGATGCAGTTGAAGTTTTTATGGTCTATCAATTTTTTAGTTGATTTTTTTTTTGCAGAAAAAAAATCATTGGAAAAAAGAATAATGGTAAAACTGTTGTGGCTTCTAACATAATAATAGTTATATTATTATATAGTTATAATTTTGATGAACATGAGCTCAGCAAAGGCAAGTGAAAAAATGGTAAAATAAAATTCCAGCTTTTTGCTACTGCATGTATGGTTTGCTGGTGCGTAAAGGGATTAACTTACTATCTATCACTAAACTTTTTAAAATGCAACAAATAAGACAAAGTAAGGCCCACTTCAAGAAACATGGCATGATGAGGTTTACATTCATCCGTAGAAATCCTAGGTTGACTTTTATAGCCATTGCTTTTTTTAAAGTGGTGGTAAAGCCTTACATATATCCAGTGAAGTGACTAGCCTCCTACATAAGATGTACCTATTTATCTGCAGCATTTTCTTATCTACATCAGTTTAAGGTCCAGAATTTACACAGCTTTTCCAGAGACAGTGGGTGGGGACCAGGGGGATGTCACACACTGCACAGCTCAGAGAGGAGGGCTGAGTGTAATCTGAGACCTGAGTGGAGGAAAAGTACATCCCCCACACCTCTACACAATCTCATAGGGAAACATGCACCGTTGGGGCTGTCAATCACAGGCTGTGTGCTGGAGGCCCCCTCACCTGTCCTCTTTGATTCCTTTTGACTCGGCACAGCCTGTCAGAAATGACTTACGCAGATAGTAGAGAACAGAGGCAGGAGACAGAATTCACACTTTTTAAGTGAGGCAAGTGCACACTATAGAAGGATACGCTTTGTTCATTTTTCATGTCAGAGGTTTATAAGCAGTTTTATCTGGCTCACTGATAAAGGGATTGTTTCTGAAAAGCGTTTTAAAAAATGACACTAGCTTTAGAAATGGCAATCTGTTGTCCTGTGTGCAAACAGTGCTATTTACCTCGGCCTTCGTAGATTGTCAAATTGCACTGACACACTGGTTTACCAGTTGAGTTAACACAAATTTCATCACTGGCGCAAGGTGGATTGCATTGAAATGACTCTGTAATAGATATGGGAGAGCAGAAACAAGTGAGCCTGCGATGCAAGGATAATTAAATAGAAAGTGCTTCAATGTATTTGAACAGTAATACTGTTTTACCTGTGCAGCATTGCTTTGTTGAGTCATAATAATACAAATCAGGAATCATAGTACAGCAGTCATTGGAATCTATTATGCAATCTGTAGGAACGCATGATTGAAGTCCACCATCACAGTTACATCCATTATATGGATCACAAGCTCCTCCACATGTAATACATAGAGGGGGGTCATTTCCAGCTGCAAATTAATATTAAAAAAAAGTTTTTTCTTATAAACAAGGTCAGACATTATTTAACTCTAATTCTGCCAACAATGCAAGATATATTTGGATAACCGTGCCGTAAATGTGTGCAAAGATAAGGATTTATGACAGTTAAAAAGGTTTTCATACTGCTGAGATCTGCCCAAATGCTCCATATACAAAGTAGGAGACACCCGGAAGCATTCGGAAAAACCGAAAGGGTAAACAGTTCCCGAGCATTTCCGAATGTTTCCGACACTCTCAGAGCCTCACCAGCGCCACCACACCTCTGGCCACATACGGTATTGCATACACCAGGCGCCCCCGGACCTCTGGTCACATACAGTACTGCATTGACAAGCAGTGACTGTGGAACGAATTAACTGAGTTTCCATTGTTTCCTATGGGGAAGCTTGCTTTGATATACGAGTGCTTTGGATTACAAGCATTCTCCTGGAACGGATAATGTTGGTAATCCAAGGTTTCACTGTATATAGAGAGGAGATGATTGAAGGGAGCCATCTAAGCGTAAACAGCCCCAGCATTTCTAGATCATGGTATTTTCTCATTAGTGATACAGATCGTATACACACTATATGCACAGAACCATGTATTGGTTTGATGGAAGATTGTTTGTTAGGATGCAGGATGTCATCTATTTTTGAATGAATTAAGAGGTCACACAGAGGTTTGTATTTTCTTTGAATTTGCCCTGGGATTTTGTTGAAGGGACAGCTTACATATTAGTATTGTTTCCGTGATTTTTTTTTAAACTGTTATATGATAAATGTATTATTAGGAGAATTGTACAATTTCTGTGTCTTGACTTTATTCCAAGCCATTCCTAATTCAGTGAAATTGTCATTCTGTTTTCTCTTCTCTTTTTATCTGTGGCACAATTCTTTTGTATGACTTTCTGATTAGTCCATCACTTATTGCCTGCAAATTTACTTTTCGGTTATGTTACTTGCCATCTTTTTTTCGGTGGATATTTAATTTATTGGCCAAACATTAGTACTCTCTTCTTCTGCATTTCCAGATGCAAATTAAAGAAGAACTCCAGCTTTTCCTCCCTAAAAAACAGATGCATTGCGCATGTAAACGAATCACAACCCCATTGTCAGTTTGTATGTAACTTACCTCATTTAGCTGTATATAGCAGGTTTCTGTGTCTGTGATGTCACTCCTCCTCCTGGCTGAATTTAAAAGTTCTCTGACTTCATGTTTCCCTCCTTTTCCAGTCCTGATACTACATCTCCCATGATCCTTTAAGCCTCTGTAGCGTCAAGTGATTTTAAAGGCTATTTATTTATTTTTTTTAAGATAACAAACATATTATACTTACGTCCTCTGTGCAGTTGGTTTTGCAAAGAGCAGCCCAGATCCTCTTCTTCTTGGGTCCCTCTTTGCAGCTCCTGGTCCCTCCCTCCGATCAAGTGCCCCCTCAGCCAGCAGCTTTCTATGGGGGCACCCAAGCTGAGTCAGAGCTCTGTGTATCAATTCAGACACAGAGCCCCAACCCTGCCCCACCCGCTCTCTCCCCTGATTGGCTGACTGACTTTGATTGACAGCCGCGGACATCGCTGCAGAGAGAAGGGGTTTAGGTAAGTAATTAGAGGGTGCTGAGAAGGCTGCTACACACAGTTTTTTTATCTTAATGCATAGAATGCATCTTGACGGTGGCAAGATGGCTCGTTATCGCAAACCGCCGTCATATGATGGCGGTCGTGATAAATAGCACTATGAGCGCCGCCGGAGGCTACACACAGGGGGATCCAGGCGAGGCGTGGAACGCAAAACCGGAAGTTCTGAAAGGATGACGTCACCGTATCGGACACGTTTCCTGAGCTGGCACACTGCAGCCGCACTCCTTCATCAAGAGCTTGCCTCGCCTGGATGCCCCTGTGTGTAGCCGGCCACTACACAGACAGGACTCTGGACTTTCCACCTTGCTGATTACTGCATCTCCTGATATGGATGTTTCCACCGGTCTTTCCCCCCTTGCTTACAGACGATCTTCCACCCTGCTCCTGGCTGTTTTTATCATGTGAGTCACTTGTACATTGGTTTTAATAAACTTTTTGGTCTGCACATAAAGCGCCTTTTTCCTTTTTTGTCTTTTCAGTAATTTTGTGACTCTGCCTCCAGTCCCCCAAGAGGCTTGATCTAGTGCTACCAACCTTGCCACCCCAGCTAGCCTTATTTTGCATGGACTAGTATACTCATATCATCATATGAACTTTGTGGACTGACATACCTAAGGTGTTGCGCCTTATACTTGTTGTATCTGTGAAGTGGGGCTTGGGAGGTTTGGACTCTTCCTGTAGGTGTGACTGGGCGGGATTGAAAGCTAATTAGAGTGTATTCAATCCCACCCACCATCAAAGCTGTGAAGGAAGTTACATCATTTGCAGAGTCTGAATGACTACAAAGGGAAGTGTTATAGGCTCTGGCTTCTGCAGGAAGTGGCTGTAGAAGGGACAGAGTCTATCAGCAGGATATACAAAGTGTCACATGAAACAAAGCCACAACTAAACCCAGAAGATCAGGGGATCTGCAGACAACAGAGCAACATGGTACAGACTTTTGATCTATGCTGGGACTGATCATTCCATTCAGTTCTACTGAAGAAAGTTGGAATTCAGCTTTAAGCTTTAATGAATTCTATTTTATATGGCAGACCAATGTACAAAGTCCTCACTTACTGGGTATTAAAACCAAACTTTATCCTTAACAACTTGATAGAAATAATGTTCTAGCAAGACTTAATGTTCTGACTAAAGTTCCACTTTAAAATTATGGCTAAAGCTTTTTTGGCTATACTTCTATTGTAGGTCCCAAGAGTGCATTTACTTTTGTTCTCCTGTGACCCAGAGTCAGCCAGGGCCAGGACAAGGGGTTAGCACAAGGGACAGTTGCCCTGGGTGCAGTGAAGCAAAGGGGCAAAAAATGGACACAGGGTGGTACACCCATTCTACGACATGTATTAATAGTCGGGGAGGGGGCGCAATTCTGGATCCTTGCCTTGGGCGCTGGACAGTGTTGCCAACCATCAGTATTTTTACTGGCAGCCAGTAAAAAATGGGCACTTTTCTCCTGCCAGTAAATGCCAGTGACAGGAAAAGGTTGCCAGTAAAAAATATGGCTGTGACACTTGGCCGAGACCATCTGAGTGCCTGCTGCAGTGTGTTCGGCGGCACCAGCGAGGGATGGGTCTGGCAGAAACAGTGCATAATAGTGTTGTGTGATGTCTGCACGGGACCTGAGCAGAGAAGCTGGAGCCTCATGTGTGGGTCTGATGGGAGCAAGGCAAGCTGGGAGCAGGACTGTCAGTGCTGTTTGGACTGGAATGGGCTGAAGGGACCAACGGGCATTGAGAGAGACTGTCACTGTGACTCAGGAGGGGACGCGTCCTGTCGGTGAGATGTCATCATTATCTGTGCTGCTGCACACTGCTGTCAGTGTCACTGTGAGTCAATTTCAGGTGTGTATGCCACCCATTCTAATTTCATGCTCTCCTGTCCCTGAGCTACTAACTATATCAAAAATAAAATAAGAAATATATTTTTTTGCCTTAATATCTATCGTAAATCACATTGCTAATTGCATATTGTATTTGTTTGAAGCCTAGATACCGAAATGTGTACTTAAAACTGTAATTTTGTAACTTTTGGAAATGCCAGTAAAAACTTAGCTGTGCCAGTAAATTTTGGGTGTCATGTCAGTAAATTTCAGTCTGGTACGTTGGCAACACTGGCGCTGGACAACCCTGTTTTGGTACTGGAGTCAGCTGATAGTGGGCTATTGTCAGGCTGGAGAAGGATCCCGACAATAATTTCCAGATCCACCCTGCTGCCTGGTTGACAGATGGCCGCCTTTCATCCCGCATCCGGCAGTGCCCTCCCTCCTCCACAGGCTGGCACTCCAGTGAGCCCTAAAGGAGCAGATCAAAGGGCAGTGACTGAGAGTCACTGTTCTTTGCTCAGTCTTAGCATCAGCATGGGACAGCTGCAATGTGGCACTGATGCTGCAACATGGAGGTGAGCATGTAGGTTTTTTTTTTAATAATCCCATACTTCTCCTTTAAAGCAGTAATAAAATAAGTCACCTGCTACCTGTTGACCAATTTTAAAGCATATTTAACCCTCCTCAAAAAATGTAATATTGCAGCATATTAGTGGCTGTAGATTTGTTGGCTACATTGCTTTTCCTTTTAGAAGCTAAGAACAAGTACAAACAATACCTGTTAATCTTGCCAGGAATGCAGTGTTGTTCAAAAGCAAATGGGCAGACCAGGTAAGTAAGAATTTACCCCCCCAAGAATTACTGTGCAGGCCTGTCTGAGGGTTCTTCATAGACATTGGATCATTGGTGAAAACACTTCTGGACCAGGAAACCATCATCTAATCTCTTTAAACACCTTTAGTAAAGGTCAGATCAAATTCACAAGTGGTCATTGACCTGGTAGTGGTCATTGACCTGGTAGTGGTCACTAACTCTGCTATCTTGTTCCTTCACTACTGAACAGAGTATGGTGTAGGCTTTGCATCAGAGGTAGTACAATATTACATTTTTGGCATGAAGAAAACCACATTTATATGTAAAAATTGCCATAGTATAAATTAAAAGGATAGCTTACCGTAGCATGTAGGATCTAAAAGAAAAAGACAGAAAGTGAAATTAAATATTATCCATAATTAAAAGAAGGCTTACATGACCATTCATGTACAAATATTCATCAGTGGAATTCAAATTAAGTAAGCAACATTAAACTGTGACTTTAAGACCCCGTACACGTTTTTATGTAAGATTGTACAGCTGTATTGTATGAAGTCTTCTAAAAATCAGAGGTGGTTCCATATGTAATATATGTAATATAATTACAATTGTAATTATAATTTCCATATGTAATATAATTACCTATTAGAAAAGGAACAAGCAGATCTGTTTTTAACTACAGAAAATGTTCATGTCATCTGGGCCCCTACTCTCAAATTTGCATAGCACAAAGCATTCTTCCAATTCTTTGTAACAGATAACACATTTCCTTCCTGTTCCAACAAAAGATCTCTGATACATAAATCTACTTACCGTGTCCGTATGCCTATACTCAAATGATGAAGTGGAAGTAAACTTACTGATTTAACTGTTTCCTAAAACAGTTACAGAATCTCACAAAAGTACACCCCTCACATTTTTGTAAATATTTTATTCTATCTTTTCATGTGACAACACTGAAGAAATAACACTTTGGTACAAGGTAAAGTAGTGAGTGTACAGCTTGTGTCAGGAAGATCACCAGCGCAGCTCTTCTCAGGAAGGGCCTATTAGAGGAATTCCTATGCATATTGGTGCCCAACGGCGCCAGCGCGCATGCGTGTGCACGCGAGTCCCGGTGCCATACAAGCCATTTAAACCTTGCTGGTGCACAAAATGGGTGCTGTCTGATCTACAGAGTTACCCGTAATATCTGTGATCTGCTATCTGTTCCTGATCTGTTATCCAACCTGGCTTGCCCTGACACCTCCGCTATCTGCCTGCACCTGACCCTGGCTCATCCCGACCATTCTTCTGCCTGCTCATCTGTACCTCGTTGCCAGCCCATTGCCGAACCTGCCTGTACCCGACTCTTCTCCAGTGCCTGTGTACATCCAGCTCTCAGTCGCTACCAGCTCCACAAGTCTAACTCCAGCTCATCTGGACTGCTTCTACCCGGCTGCACCTTCAGCTTCCGCAGCCCAGATACACCTCCAGCACTCCTGTTGACCACCTGCTGGCGGACGCCATTGGACTTCCACAGGCACTCATACCTCACCATGCTCCTGTGGCCACTGTCTCACTCCCAGCAGGCCCTTGAACCGGAGTCGTAGGAGAGGCCGCCCCCTGCCGTCAGGCTCCCTACCTGGTATGTAACAGCTTGTATAACAATGTAAATGTGCTGTCCCCTCAACACACAGCCATTAATGTCTAAACTGCTGGCAACAAAAGTGAGTACACCCCTAAGTGAAAATGTGCAAATTGGGTCCAATTAGCCATTTTCCCTCCCCGGTGTCATGTGACTCGTTAGTGTTACAAGGTCTCAGGTGTGAATGGGGAGAAGGTGTGTTAAATTTGGTGTTATCGCTCTCACTCTCTCATGCTGGTCACTGGAAGCTCAACATGGCAATGAACTCTATGAGGATCTGAAAAAAAGAATTGTTGCTCTACATAAAGATGACCTGGGCTATAAGAAGATTGCCAAGACCCTGAAACTGAGCTGCAGCGTGGTGGCCAAGACCATACAGCGGTTTAACAGGACAGGTTCTACTCACAAGAGGCCTCGCCATGGTTGATCAAAATAACCACAAAATATTGACACTTTGAGCCCAATTTGGACATTTTCACTTAGGGGTGTACTCACTTTTGTTGCCAGCGGTTTAGACATTAATGGCTGTGTGCTGAGTTATTTTGAGGGGACAGCAAATTTACCCTGTTATACAAGCTGTACACTCATTACTTTATATTGTAGCAAAGTGTCATTTCTTCAGTGTTGTCACATGAAAAGATATAATAAAATATTTACAAAAATGTGAGGAGTGTACTCACTTTTGTGAGATATTGTACATTCAAGGCATGCCATGAATGATAGATGTCAAAGTTGCTTGTGCTATCAACCGAACTCAAGCCATCAAATGGCTGGTGTCATAATTGATCCCATGTACAGCACTTTGGAAATTGTAGATCAACCAGAGGCTAATATGGCAGCTTTTTTGGCTGGAAAGTATAGGAAGGTTTAGATCCGCTATAAGCTATAGGATAGAACAATCTTGTTCTGATGGATAGATAAAGAAATAAAGAATAATGTAAAAGCAGAAATAATTACATTCCCCAGAGCCAATACTGTTCCAAACTCCATGCTGTCATATATGGGAGCCTCAACATTTGGCCAGGGCCAGGCCAATGCAAAGGCAATGGAGTCACTGTAGTGTACTCCTGCAGAATACACTGGAAGAGCCATTAAAATTGCCAGCTGGGTCCCACCTTGTATCACAGTATAGATGAATGTAGGACCAACTGTCAAACTGATGGGCAAGGTCTCACTACCGAGGCAAAGATCAGGACCCTCATTGTGTATTAGAAATGCCGACAGTGACTCCTGTATGGAAAAAGCCTGCAAACAACGATTGCATATTAGTTTTCAAAAAGTTAACTTTTACCTACGTGGCAAAGAACTGAAATGAAAATGAAAAGGCCATGACATTTTAATTTCCAAATATGCAATGAACATGTAATTACTCTGAGCCTTTACTTTGTTTAATACATTTAAAAATCCCACCTGAGAGCTGAGAACACAAGTTGCCTTGTTGGCCACTGGGGTGCTCTAATTGGCCACATGATCACATGTTTAATCACTTGTTCACATGTTTGTAGTTTGCCAAGGTAGCGCTGAATTTTATTTGTTAACATTTTTGCTTTGAAGTGTGGGATCACATGTCAATGCTGGCTGCTACCTATTCACTTAATTAATTTTCACTGCATTTGGAGGAGTTGCATGGTAGTTTTTACACATTTTTTACTACTTCAAAGAATACCATACATGCTTAAAATTCTGATCACATACAAGGTATGGCAAATAAAAGTTATGTTGTTTGCAGATACTTATTTGTCCTGAAACCATATTTCCAAGACAAAGTAGTGAATGTCTGCAACGGCACATCAAATGGCCACCATAGGAATCCATAGGTAGGGGGCTTGGAGCTTGACTAGTTCCCTTCACCTAATCTACCAGTTCAGACAGAAAACAGATCACAAACAAACAACGTAAATTGTTAGACATGGTCAATTTGGTTGTTTTACAGGCTGGCAGGTAAGTTTGCTGGGACATAATTTGTTTGTGATGTGCCTTCCATGTGTACCTTACTAAAAAGGCTAGTTATTGCCTGCGGTTGGTGCCACTTATTTGTACAACCAGAGAAGAGCACAGTTTTGGCCAGCAGTTATGATTGCTTGAGACAAACAAAGTACCCATGTCATTAGTCTAATCACTTGCAAGGTTTAGTAAATAAAAGTTAATAAAGTTAAATGATTTTGGCTGAAACCTGCTGATTGGCTGCGGCCAATCACAACACAGAGTTCTGTGTTTACAAACACACAGAACTCTGTACACAGACAGCGATCTGGCAGTTTCTTCTCCATGAAATCAAATCTGACTTTAGGGAGAAAAAGCAGCACACATTACACTTGTTAGGCACACAGTTAAACCCATTAATGTCCTCTTGATGGTAACCTCTACCCAGCCAGTGTCATTAATACAGTGTCAGTGTATATTATTATGACTGATCACTGTATTAGTGTCACTAGCGACATCAGTGTCAGTTAGTGTCCCTCCCAGCCTGTGTCTATTAGCGCCAGATTACCCGCCATACTATCACAGTCACATTATAAGTCACTGATCACCACCTACAAATATAGCATCTATAGTTGCATACATTTCAGTATAGATATACCATAGTTTGTAGATGCAATAACTTTCACACAAACCAATAATATCACTTATTGGGATTTTCTTTTTTACCAAAGACATTTAGAAGAATACATTTTAACCTAAATTTATAATGAAATTAGATTTTATTGGATAGGTTTTATAACAGAAAGTAGAAAATATTGTTTTGGTTTTTTTTTTCAAAATGTTTGATCTTTTTTTGTTTATATAATAAACAAAAGCCAAAAAAAAAACCCAGTGGTAACCAAATGCCACCAAAAGAACACTCTATTTGTATAAAGAAAATAATATAAATTCCATTTGTGTACGGTATTTCATTACCGTGCAGTTGCTGAATAGCAAAAAATGCCCTGGTCACGAGGGGGGTTAAACCTTTCTGGAAGTCACGTGGTTAAAACTAAAGTAGGACCATGAAAACCCAGGAATTAGCATATTCAGAAGAAGTTAAAAATGGTAGCGCTTGAGAGGGGCGTGACCCCACCCTAATGTGAGCAGGCGTGTGCAGCTCTGCTCACCTGGACTCCATGATCCTGTGGAACTGACCGTGTACCTCGCAAAGTGGCCCGAGAGCGATGCTGAGAGAGGCGGGAGATGGTGGAAGAAGGTGTGAAGCCTTAGGACCAGGGAGAAGCGCACAGCGTGTGGGGTGGACTGGAGGTGCTAAGTCATCAAAGCAGCGACAGCCGAGGGGACGGAGCGGAGGAGTGAGGAGGCTTGGACGGTCCCGGATGGGCTGTGAACACTGGCGGGAGAGGAGGTGAGCCTAATCCTGGGCTGGGAATGGCTGCGGTGTTCCGGGAGGATCCAAGCAGTGTGGACCCCTCTAGTGCAGGGGGAGGGGAGTCGGAATACTGCCTAGTGGTGGTGGTACTGGGGGAAGTTGGAGGAGCCATATTTGTCCCCCCCCCCAATGAGCACATAAGACTCCTCTCTTAAGCCAGAGGGCTGCGCCTCCTGATTTGCTGTGGTGGACTCCCCCCTTTCTCTATATTCTTTGGGGTCAACTTAGGACATTGTCCCGCACCATTGACTTGGGATACAGGGTTCAGGATTGGCCATCTGAGTACCCGGAAGCCCCTGATAGAGACCCCTCTGGGGGATCAGGCTGGAGTTCCTTATTGGGAGCAAACTTGCAGCATGAGTTTAAGCATTTCAAATATTTATTAAACGCTTACTAAGAAACTCTGAAAGAATAAAAAATTGGCTCTGCAGGACTGGTATCTCTAGTACTTATTGGCCTCTCATCTATATCTGGTAAGACTGTTCTAAACTCCATGTTTTCTGTTGACTGTTTTTATGAAGATTTCCTGTGGCCTTTAAATTGCCAAACTGAAGCTCTCTCTGACACTGCCTCATAAAATTGTTAATAAGCAAGGAAAAAGAGAGGAGAGGAAAAGGAGAGAAAAGGGGGAAAACGTGGTTACTCCAGCTATGCCTCTACTAGTATTCCCAGTTTTCTCAGTTTGTTGACCTCTACCTGACTGCAAATCTGTTTACTGCTTGAAAATCTTTTCTTTGGGTATTTTATAGAATTTATGAGAAATATATTATTGGTATCCAGAAACGAGGATAGAAAAAAATGACTAAAAAAAAGGAGATATTACTGTAGGGCATGAGGCTACCAGCTCACAAGCACAAAAAGTGGTGAAAAGTAAATCTAAGGAAACGGTTGCCAAGCTGGAACAGTTCTCATATACGTCCTCTCAAAGCTCAGGGAAAGTACAACAACCTAAAACATCACTATCACCCTCAACCTCTCTTAAAGGATCAGGCCCACAAAATAAACCTCCTAAAATAGCTGCTGTGTCCATGCCATTAATAATGGAAGGCCCACAGGACCCTATGAACCTGGGAGCCTCAGCCGCGGAAGAGACTTCTCTGAGGGAGGTATTGTTTGCAGTTAATGAGTGTAAACAGGCCCTATCCAAGATGTTGGATCGGTTAAAAAATATGAATGAGGAAATGACAATGGTCAGGCATGACCTAAAAAAAATGGGTGAATGAACTACAGAGTTGGAAGGTAGAGTGGGGGTCATAGAAGATGAAATAATACCTATGAAGAAGGAGTTGGAATCTTTGAAAGATTTAGTGTATAAACAAAAGGACAGAATGGAAAATTTAGAGAATCGGATGAGGAGAAACAACATTCGTATAATTGGTCTGCCAGAGAAAAGTGAAGGAAACAATATGAGAGACTTTTTGGAAAAATGGCTCCAGGAGATCATCGGGAAGGACTAATTATCCACCCTATTTGCAATAGAGAGGGCGCATAGGATTCCACAGAGAGCGACAGGGGTGGGAGGGTTGTCGAGAACAGTAATTATGAAACTCCTTTTTTTCAAGGACAGTAAAGACATAAGGTTTGATGGGGTTAGGATCTCATTCTTCCCAGATTTCTCTGCTGAGGTTCAGAGGTGAAGAATGAGATTCACGGACATCAAAAGAAGAATAAGACAATTAAACATTCAATATGCAATGTTATACCCGGCACGACTGCGAGTCACAGCAAAAGGGGTGGTCCATTTCTTTGATGAACCCAATGCGGCCGCAGACTGGTTGGAAAAAAAGGAGGGGTTGCTGTAACAGTGTAAGAGAATAGGATAGTAGTTATACTATAAAGGGTACAGGGTCAGTTTGAGTTTTTTTTTTTTTTGGAGTACCAGGAAAGAGCTAAGGGTTAAAGAGTGTAAGTTAGTAGGTTACTAGTGCGGGCAGCACAGTCACAAAGTGTTTGATTGGTAAAGAATTTTTGATGGTAGCACTAAAGTGGTGACAAGTAATTCCCTCAAATGGGCTGGGGGGGTGGAGAGAAGGGCCTGGGCAGGTAGGGAGGAAAAGGAAGGCTCACAGGCACTTATACACAAAAAGGGAAGAGTACAAATTAAAGTGGAATACACAATAAACATATGTTTGGATAAGGACAAATTCACAGAACAAGGCTATTTAACCTTCGCACATATAGAGAGGATGAGGAATTTTTCTTTTCCTTGTTTTTTTTTTCTCACTGGTGTCTTTTTACATGTCCTTTTTTTCCTTTTTTTTCTTCTTTTTTGTATTATTTATGGCTTTGAACATAAGGTATAAGCGAACGACTATATGTACATGGAATATAAGAGGGTTAGGCCACTCATCCAAAAAAACAGCCTTATTCAAAACTGCCTCAACTCTAGGAATGTCTATTCTCTGCCTGCAGGAGACACATTTAACAAGGGAAACGCTAACACGTTTAAGACATAGAGAGTTCCCCCAACAATATCATGCTGTTTATACATCATATTCAAGGTGAACAAGCATATTAATACATAGATCAATAAAATTTTCCTGCAGGCAGAAAGAAATAGACAGTGAGGGGCGTTATGTTCTCTTATATGGGGAGCTGGAGGAATCACAGTGTATATTGATGAATGTATATGTCCCCCCCCCCCCCTTTAAAGCAAACATAATGAAGTATTTGGTCGAATTTATGGTTGATAAACCTGGGGTACCTGTCTTGATAGTGGGTGATTTCAATACCGTATTAAATATATAAATAGATAGGTTTCCCATAGGAAAAAAAATGAGACAAAATCCACACACAGTGTTATGGGAGATTCTTAAAGAAATAGGGCTAAATGACATCTGGCGGGAAAGCTATCCCTCAGACAACAGATATTCCTGTTATTCCAGCACATACGCTTCACTCTCAAGAATAGATATGGCAATTGGGAGCGATGTCCTTGCCGATTTGGTGGCAGATATTAGATACGAGGCCCGAGGTTTGTCAGACCACTCCCCGTTGTTGGTAACCTTAAAACTGGGACCCCAAAAAGTGGGGAGGGAATGGAGAGTGAACCCTATGTGGTTACAGCTGATCTCTCCAAAGACACAAGTGATAACCACATTACAGGAGTTTTTGGAGTGTAATGAGATGTCGGCGCCACGGGGAGTGGTCTGGGATACTCTTAAGGCTTATTTAAGAGGTATGTTAATTCAGCAAATCGCCAGGGGAAAAAAATCAACTAAAGATTGGGAGATGAATGTGATGAGGAATGTATCTGAAATAGAGCAGACATATGTAGAAGACCCTACACCAGAAAACCTAGCTAGGTGGAGTGAGGCGCAAAAGATGCACCAAACTTTGATCTTGAAAAAAGCTAAGGACAAGAGGTCCTTCTTGAAACCGCATTACTATGAGGAGGGAGAGAACACAGGGCGACTGTTGGCCCTTACGGCAAAATCCCAAAACACTAGTACACCGAACGAGATAGGTATGGGGGGGTGGTGCTGTGGGCGTTACCAGCGGTCCAGGAGATTGGGTGAAGGTCTTCAAGGAATATTAATCAGAGCTATATAAATCTAAGATAGGAAAAACAGATAAAGAAATGGAAACATTCCTTCAGGGTATAATCATCCCACAACTCTCAGAGGAAGACAGGGAAATGTTGGATTCGCCGATCACCATAGAGGAATTACAGGAGGCAGTTCGACACTCAGCAAAACATAAAACCCCAGGCCCAGATGGGCTTCCAAATGAAATCTATAAGGAATATGGGGGGGTTTGCTCCTAGAACTCCTGCAAGTATTAAACAATGCACTTGGAAGGGGATGGCTTCCAGTTTCAATGACAGAGGCCACAGTGGTAGTGATACCAAAAGAAGGGAAGGATCCATCATCACCTGCATCGTATAGACCAATCTCTTTGCTTTGTGCAGATGTGAAACTGCTGGCCAAAATTTTGGCCGGTAGACTAAGTAGAATGATCCACACAGTGGTCCACCCAGATCAGTGTGGGTTCATTCCTGGGAGATCAACATCACTAAACATAAGGAGATTTCTGAACCTGCAAATACCAGCGGAAGAAACGGGAGTAAGAGCAGTGTTATCCTTAGATGGTGTCAAAGCATTTGACAGCATCGAATGGAAGTATCTCTGGAGGATACTGGAAGCCCTTGGTGTAGGCCCAATTTTTGTAAAGTGGATGAAATTATTATATACAGAGCCAAAAGTGAAGGTTAGAAGGTAAAATAAATGGGAAGACCTCAGAGTATTTTCCGTTATCACGTAGCACGAGACAGGGGTGCCTGTTAAGATTTAATTTGATAACGTACACAGCGCCTTCCCTCTTAGATTTTAATATAGTCCTTGTGAGTGTACAGGTGTGTGGATGTGCATCAAACACTACTCTATACACCTGGGGCTGCTGCCTGTAGAAATAAATCTCTTAGAAGCTGGCTATCAGGATGGGCAGCGCCTCTGAACACTCTCACCAAAATATTACATATGCTTCTCACCAGTGACTGTACAACATATATAAATAAAATACATATACTTAATGTGGTTTCAAATGTGAAATGACCAAGAGGCCACTACTAGCTCTCTTGTAAACCAAAAATTGAATATATCACTTTAACTATTAAATCAATTACAAAAGCGCTTATAAAGTGTTCAAAGTGCTTGAAAAGTGCTACTATATATACTCCAAAGTGCATCCGTGCTAAAAATACGTCACAAACAAATAATTCATAAAGTGTCACATTCATAAACAAAAACGTAGTATAGTGTCCAAGTGCTGGAATTCATGCTGGCAAAAAATAACCAACAGATTCTTCACTGGTAGAGAAAGTGCAGACAGGGTGCTCCTTAGCGTGCTATAAGGGTTAATGTAAGTGGGGCATGCAGTCTGTGCCAGAAACCCCCCTCTGTATCCCCACTCACCAGAGGCTATTGACCATCTGCTTTTCAGTCAGAGGTCAAAAACAGCTTGTTAGGGGGGAGATACGGCAGATCCCCGAGTGCTGGGTACTGTGTCGGATTTCTTCAGAGCATAAATGAGTGGTAATATTGCCTGTATGGCTCGGAGGACAAAAGAGAGCTCATGTGTAGACCGCCAAACACAAGTTTATTTGCGCATAAAGAGAAACACTTACAGGATGATGATGAAAAACCTGCGATGTGTGATCTCAGGCAGCGTGCGTTCCACTACTCTCACCCTCCGAACCGGAAATGGCGATGACAGCTGCGGCGACCGGACGTGATGTCAACGCGTTTTGCCACGTGATTGGGCGTCTTCACGGACACAGAACCCGGCCACAGCAGCATTCATATACCCAAGGTTCTGCCAATCAATTAGGCTGAAAGCCAATGGAAAATCACAAGGTTCATCTGTCCATTGAGCCGTGCAGCC
>BLSH010224094.1:151541-161584 GCA_018402905.1 Glandirana rugosa | reverse complement strand
TAACAAACCCCCATGACAGAATCCCCTGAACACGATCCTTCTCCCTACCTATAATTTAGGCTGGTGGGGGCGGGGGGGTTCGTGTTCAGGAGTGATCACAACTCGCTTGGGCCTGACATTGCAAGCCCAGGCATGGCTTGAAATCCCACAGGCACCGTGCCTGGGCCTGGGCCTGTAAAGTTTTTAGCAAGCCCAAGCCAGGCCCCCAAGACGATAAAATGAGGTGCACAACTCTTCGACGTCCCGTCGGTTAGTTGTTCGCAAAGTGACCAAACGGGAATCTTCGGTAGTGTCGGTACGGATGATTACCGTACCGACACTAACCGGCCACCTAGTGAGGACTTGTGCTTGGGGGGGCGGGGGTGGTCGGATTTAATATCCATCCCTCTTCCTAGCACAAGTCCCCTAAGACAGTACCCCCAAACAATACAGTACCCCCCCCCCCCAAATCACTGCATGTATCTATTTCTAGCTTGTATCCCTCACCATCCTGCTGTGTTCCCTCTCCCAATCCACCCCCCGAAGTGTCCTCTGTATTGTGTAAAGATCACAGACCTCAGACCAGAGCGGATCGTGCCTAGCGATGTCTCTCCTCCTACTCGGCTCCTCATGTCTGTTTGTAGTGACACATTACAGCCGAGGAGGAGGAGACTGCGGCTTCGCTCTCTGAAGGGCAGGCGGTGGGCAGGCAGAGATGCCGGTGGGGGGAGCAGAGATCGCAGCGTGGTTTGGGACACCAAACACCCCGCACAAGCTGCGGGGCGGGTGGCACTGGTGCCCACACTAGCGTGCCTCTGCCTCTGGAGCCAAGTGCCGGAACTTGCTCCTACACTTGGCTCTGCTCCAGGATTCCCCCGGGGCTCAAGGAGTTATGGGATTTTGCCGCCCCCACCACTCTGGTGCCCCCAGGCGGCCACCTGAGCTGCCTTATGGTGGCACTGGCCCTGTATACTTACCAATTTTCAGGTTGCTCTGGTCTAGTCACGTGACCTCCCCTGTGTCAGTCAGCACCTGCTGCTGGGGTATGGAGAGAGTGCTCACCAATGGCTAGTAATGCCTGGGAGCATGACATCACCCGTAGGCTTAATAAGGACCATGGGTTGTTGGCACTCCCTCATTCACCTGAAGCCTCTGGTAGCTGACACAGGGGAGTCAGATCACTCCTGAAATCTGCTACCTCACTGTGCCATGGTCTTACTGTTCTGACTATGTACTATGTTGTACACTGTAACTGTTTGTAATGGCTGGTGCACTCATGTTAGAAGAAGGTTAAGTACTTGTGGCAGCTGACTGCTTGTTGTTCATAATATCACCCCCTTGTGCTGGCATATAAATATCAAGGGAGGTGGGTCTCTAGAGAGATAGGTCCATCTATGGAAATGCTCGGAGGACTTCTGTGAGGATATAAAGAGGACTTTGAGTTTCAGCAGCCCCTTGGTGGGACCTAGTTGGGGTTCCAGGATATGGACATTTGTGGGTAGGTTGGACTTTACTAACCAGGTATGGACCAAATAACGGGGCAGACATTATATAAAAAATAAGATATACTTGTGCTCAAATCCCAATAACTTGTACACGTATATATTTCATCAGGTGTTAAAGGACCGTGACCACATGTTAACACTAGAAATTCTGAATGAAACCGCTGCTCACATACCCTTTCTAGCAAACTTTGCAATGAAAAAACAGGGACTTTTAGTTTACACATATTGAAATACATGTTTAAGCTGGCCAACTGCTTCAAAGGAATCCCTTTATGGCCAGTCCGCAACCTGCTCTGCAAAATGTAAATGCTACAGTGGATACAATGCCAATATGGGGCAAATAGACACAAGCTGGAGGCGAGCCACGGGTTCAGGTCTCATGGTTCATCCCGAATAAAGGGGCAGGGTACCAGTAGCACCAGGGATAGCCCTGCCAGCTTCTGTAAACTCTGAAGATGTACAATTCTTGTATTATCAGAAATTCTTCATTAAATAATTCTATTTAGGAAATAAATATCCCCACATCTCTCCAACAGAGAGAATATGGGAAATGGGGATTTTTAAGTGCCTGACAATACACCCAAAAATACATAATATTGATAAAAAAGTAATGTTTATTTAGACATAGCAAAAAAGATTATCTAAAAACAAAGTCAAAGCTTTAAGCACATAATACAGACATCAATATGTCAAACAGTAATGAAGGGTAATTTGATTGACGCATTTTGCCTAAAAGTGAGCGTCCTCAGGATCCACTTCATTTTTCAATCTTTGTGATGTTACAGCTGATGAATAATTCAGAAAAAACATTATAGAAACAAAAAAATTATGATGACAGATATATTACACATATTAAATATAAACAAACAGGAAAAAAAAATCTTCATGGGGTTTCCCGGGGGAAAAAGGGGGGGTTGGAAGGGAGGGAGAGGAAACCTAATTGAGCTGGAGAGGTTGATCACGTTTGCCATTCTCATTGACTCCAGACTCAGAGAGAGACCTTCCTGTCTGGTAAAAATATTACCAGCAAGTGGATTGACTGCATCTTCTGAATTCATGGCCTTCGCCTACTGCAAGGAACCATGATTCAGATAAAGACAGAAGTGCAGTAAAATCACACTTTTTAATAAAGGAGCGCTTGCAGAAGCCTCCTGTACGCTTGGCTCCAAGCTTTGTAGTCCCACCCGTGCCACCCTCACCTCCCATACCTCCTGGTTCTGAGCCTGTCAGTGAAGTAGAACCCATGCAGCTGGGCTTCACACGTCTCTCTGCGGATGAGAGAGCCTTTAGGAGGAGGGAGAGATTGTGCCTTTATTGTGGCCAGGCAGGTCACTTTTTGAAGTCTTGTCCTATCCGTCTGGGGGAGCGCTTGCACCTGAGGTCCTGTAGGGACCAGGTGACTCATGAGACTGCTCCGTTGACCATGGCTGTAGGGGCTCTTCACCATGAGATAATCCAATTGCAAGTTATTTCCTCTCCTCATTTTCCAGTGGTTATAAGTTATCCCTGGTTACAGAAGCACAATCCCTCTTTTGATTGGCTTCTTGCTGAGGTTCTTTCCTGGTTGCCACAATGCTGTAAGACATGTTTTCAGAAAGTGGCTAAGGTCTTGTGTACCTCTTCACTCTCCTCCCTGCCGGAGGAATACCGTGAATTTAGTGAGGTCTTTGATAAAGGTCAAGCCAGTAGTTTGCCTCCACACCGGTCGTATGATTGCGCAACTGACCTTCAACCTGGTGCCATCCCCCCCCCCCCCCCCCGCGGCCCGGGTTTACTCTTTGTCTGTCTCAGAGGATAGAGCCAACTTAGAAGTTTGTTGCAGATGCACTTTCTCGAGCGTTCATCCGCAAATCCTCGTCTCCTGCTGGGGCTGGCTTCTTCTTTGTGAAAAACAAGAGTAGCGAAATGAGACCTTGTATCGATTATAGGGGTCTCAATCGCGTCACGATTAAGAATGCTTATCTGATTCCGTTGATTTGACCTCCTCAAGGGAGCAACGGTTTTCACGAAGCTTTATATGAGAGGGGCATACAATATCGTGAGGATCAAGGAGGGCGATGAGTGGAAAACTGCATTTAATACTAGGACTGGCCATTACGAATAACTTGTAATGCTGTTTGATCTTTGCAACGCTCCGGCAGTTTTTCAGGAGTTCATCAACGATGTCCTTCGAGATCTGCTGCAGCAATGTGTGGTGGTTTATCTTGACGATATCCTCATATATTCCAAGTCCCTAGAGAGCCACCACACAGATGTGTGCTTTGGAGGCTGAGAGATAATAACATGTAATGTAAATTGGAGAAATGTGAGTTCCATCATGAACAGGTTAAATTCCTGGGTTATGTCATTTCCACTACTGTTTTTTTTTATGGACACAGAGAAGCTATCGGCAGTACTACAGTGGCCCTGTCCCTTGGGTTTACGTCCACCACAACTTTTTCTTGGCTTTGCCAATTATTATCGGAAGTTTATTCGTAACTTCTCATCTCTGGTCAAACCCCTGACTGATATGACCAGAAAGGCCCACAGAATTGATCCCCGGAGTCCATTAAGGCCTTTGAAACTCTCAAGGCTGTCTTTGTTTCTGCTCCTGTGTTGGCACATCCTGATCCTACGTTACCCTTCATCCTTGAGGTTGATGCACTTGAGACTGGAGTTGGTGCCCTTCTGTCTCAACGTCCCACCTCCGAGAGCGCTATGCATCCTTGTGGCTATTTTTCCAAGAAGTTGTCTCCTGCGGAATGCAATTACGAGATTGGGGACAGACAGTTTTTGTCGATCATTTTAGCCCTTAAAGAATGGAGGCAGCTCCTCGAGGGTACCACTGTTCCGGTTCTCATTTTGACTGACGCCTCTCCCCAAGGAGGGCGCGATGGGCTCTGTTCTTGTCAAACTTCAATTACATAGTCTCATTCTTACCCAGTACTAAGAATGTAAAGGCTATATAGTCGGTTCCTTTTTTTGTGATACCTCCCGATCGTATTTTGGCTACAGTTCGTACCAGTCTCACTTCGCCTTTGGGTGACAAAATCCTTGCTGCTCAGATCCATGCTCCTCTTGAGAAACCTTGTGACCACTGCTTTGCTGTGCTCCAGATTTACCGTTCTCCCAAGGCTGCTGGTCATCCAGGGAAGAATCAACTCATTTGGGCTATTTCCCAACAGTTCTGGTGGCCTAGTCTCTGTGCTGATGTAGCCGCCTTCGTAGCAGCCTGTTCCGCGTGTGCTCAGAACAAAACACCACGACATCTTCCAGTGGGTCTTCTACAACCCATACCCAGTGGAGAGCTGCCTTGGACCCACCTGTCTATGAATTTTATTGCGGAGTTACACAGTTATCCTTATGGTGGTTGACCAATTCTCAAAGATGTCACATTTTATTACACTTAAGAAGTTGCCCACGTTCAAAGAACTGGCATCCATTTTTGCTCTGGAGATATTCTGCTTACATGGGCCTTTCCGTATTCTTCGCAAGATCAACCCAATGGCTTACACTTTAGACCTGCCTTCTAATATGCGAATTTCTAATGTATTCCATGTCTCCTTGTTAAAATGTTTGGTATGCAACCGCTTCCCCACCGCGGTACCACATCCTCATCCTGTTCAGGTTGAGAACCAAGAGGAGTATGAAATACAATCTATCAGTGACTCCCGTAGGTTCTGTGGGCACATGCAGTACCTGGTTCATTGGAAAGGGTACGGCCCAGAGGAGCGTTCTTGGGTCTCATTGTCGGAAGTACATGCTCCTGTCCTCCTCGGTGCTTTCCATAGATGTTTTCCCCTCAAACCTGGTGGCCCCCGAGGAAGGGGGGTCTTTGAGGAGGGGGTACTGTCAGGGCTGGGCTCAGTCCTCTCTTCTCAGAGCAAGCTGCTCAGCTGAGGGTTAATTGCCAGTCTCAGCTTTCACTCTGTCTCACCTGATGTTCATATCTTGCTCGTTAGCCAGTTCTCATAGCTATATAAACTGCCTGGATCAGATCTCAGATGCCTTCGCCTGGTCAACATCTCTGGAGAAATGTCTGCTGTATGTTCCTGTTTAAGACTTTGCCTATTTAATGTTCCTTTCTGGTTCCTGGATTCAAGAACCTGCTCAGCTGACTCTCCTCCTGGCTCCTGACCCTACATTCTGTTTGCTTGACTTCGCTGATCTTTGGGCTCCTGTTTCATTGGCTTGCTCTGACTATGCGTTCTGGTAACCGAACCCTGGCTATGTTTTGACCATGTTTACTCTGTTTATAACATTTTACCTTTTTTATTAAAAAGTGTGATTTTACTGTACTTCTGTCTTTGTCTGATTCATGGTTCCTGACAATCCTGTAGAGGGGTATAGGATCAACATATATAAATAATTCTTTTGATGAAGAGTCTTTGCCTGGTCTGAATTTATTGAATGCCATTTAGTGGTGAATGCACAGTGTATAACACATCAAATAATGGTAGAACCAGTAACTTTTGAGGATAAAGTAAAAAAAATGTACCTGGTATTGCAGCTGATGTTATACAAAGGTACAAGTGTCTATAAGATAGCATCCAGCCAGCCAGGAAGTGGGTGACATGGTGATGGTGATGGCCACCGGTATTGAAGGGATCCGCGTGCTGGGTTCCTTCCCTAGCAGCCAGTACACCCAACTTAGGTCCAGATGCACCACATGTGTCCTAGGGCCTGGCCTGTGGGTCACAGACATCAGGCCTCAAGACAAACAAGCACAGTATTAGCTTCTCAGGTTGCCCAAAGGGTGGAAAACTGTGGGGTAAGGAGTCAAGTGTATGTCCACTGGGTAGTTGCCATACTTCCATCATTCAAGCATGTACAAGTAAAAATTCTGTTTTTCATTTTCCTTGCATGTGATTGGCTATTCTTTTCAAAGTGAAGCTTCACCTAGTTTATTAGGCTCTGGAGAAACTACACTTGCACTATTTGCTTTTAGTAAATCAACCCGTGTCTGTTCCTGCTTGCTCACTCTGCTTTTTCCATCTATTATCATGTTCCTTGTTAGCAAATTTACAAGCAGCACACCTAAATATTTCCCAGCCCTGCCCCTCCCCATCTCATTAAAAAATATTTTCATGTTATATTAAAAAAAGTCAGAGTTGTTTTGTATCTGCCAGGAGTTAAGATTTAAACCCCAATAAATTCTCATAGCATTTACATTTTTTGTAGTCTTGTATCACTACAGGTTATGAATTGTGACTGACTTTTGCTTAGAAATATGTTGAAATATCTTTTTCTTTCAATGAAAATTCTACTTTCTGTTTTCACACTCCAGTGCTCTATGTTGAGCAACAGCCACACTCCTCAGCACAAACTTCCTCAAAGAGTTCAGTGTTGGTTTCTGACAAGGTCTGTTACTGAGTGCTAATTACTGAGAGCACTGGGTGTAAAAAATTGAAGGAGCCATCCTGAAAATTGTCAGCTGTACAGTGGATGCATCCAATTGTTATAGTAGGCGCAGTGGATGATTTGTTCCATCCAATCTGTGTGGTGGGGATGGAGGAATCTGTTAGACTTTCTAAGTTCATCCCATGAATGAAAAAAAATTGTATGTGTATGGCCAGTTTGACTCTGTTACTTGTTGGTCTGTGAAATCATTTATATAGATACTTTACACTGTTGCTGTAATAGAAAATAATAAGTGAGATTATAAAAGTGGATGTTATTAGTACAATGTCAGCTTTGAAGGGAATCAGTTACAAATGAGCTTTAACCCTAAGGCCTTGTACTACAGCAGGTGCCTCTGCGACGACCATGTTTACCCGCACGAGGATGCATACCTCCCAACCATCCCAGAGTCACCAAGACTGTGCCAGGATTTGATGTAAGACCCGGCATCCCAGAGTGGATCCCAGTGCCGGAGTGCCCCTCCAGACTAGGAGGTTACCCTCAAGGGCCACCGACAGTCTCCTCAGAACTCCATCTCCAGATTCCATCCGAATCCCCTGCCCCTGCTGGCCTGACCTTGAGTATTAAAGGGGGCCCACCCCCTGCCAGCCCATTGGCTGGGGATTGGCTGGGGCCCTCCTCAATACACCAAGCAGCTCCTTCTAACCTACCTCCCATTCTTCTGGAAGCTTGTCCAAGGTTCCAGAAAGTAGGGGGGTACCAGAGGTGCTGCCTGATGAGTCATCCAGCCTCCCTGAGTCACTCACCCTGAGCCAGATTCAACCCAGCCTGGCTCACAACCATGCCAAATTTACCTACACTGGTAAATAACTATTTACAGCTAGTACGTTAAGCTAGAGGGTGCTACATGGTTTTAAGTCACTAACCTAGAAAATGTAACTGCATCAGGAGTTTTTACTGCCTACAGTTTTTTTCCAGGTCTGAGAAGCCAGAGAGCCAGACAAATAGCATTTTCAGAAGGAGGTAAGTAATAGCAGATTACACATTTCTCTCAATATAGGTTTCCTTTCCAGTATTTTGTGAAAGAGTGGTTATATCCTAAATAGGACTGCATTTTTGTGTTATGTTTTGTTGTTTTAGGTGTAACATGTTGTACAAAATGGGCAATACTTTAAAATAAAATGAGGGGGAATGCAAACAAAGATACCTAAACATTTAAAGTGACCCTTTTCACAAGGAGAAAAAAAAACAACACTATGTAGGTATTTTAGCAAAAAGTAACAAATACTGGATTTTTTGCAAAATTTTTGCTCTTTTCTTGTTTATAGCGGTAATCAGAAATAACGCAGAGGTGATCAAATACCACCAAAAGAAAGCTCTATTTGTGGGGAAAAAAGGACGTCAATTTAGTTTGGGTACACCACCGCACGACTGCGCAATTGTCTGTTAAAGCAACACAGTGCCGAATTGCAAAAAGTACTCTGGTCCTAAAGGGGGAAATCCTTCCGGGGCTAAAGTGGTTAACTTTCACTTTCAATGATAATGGTAAACAGGACAAATAAAAAGGGTGAATATCCTTAATGGGAGTACAGACAGTAATGCAAAGTGACAGGTGTTCTAATCCATCTCCACTCTAACCATATCTAAAAAAAAAAATTTTTGCCTTTAGTTATTCTTTAAAGCGGAGATCCGCCCAGAACAAAAAAAATTAAAATTCAACAGCTACAAATACTGTAGCTGCTGACTTTTAATAATTGGACACTTACCTGTCCTGGAGTCCAGTGATGTCGGCACCCGCTGCCGATCTTCGGATCGAGGGTTGGGTGCAGCCGCACCCATTGCGGGTAAGGGAACCCGGACATGTAGCATTACAGCTTCACGCCGGGTGCCCTACTGTGCATGCGCGAGGTTCAGCTGTGCTCTGCTATTGGCCAGGCGGCCAGTAGCAGAGTGAGGAGGGTGGAGGGAGCCGGTCTGCTGACGTCAGCGGCCGCGGCTGCTGGCCCGAGCTCCCAGATGTGTGGAAAAGGACACCTGTGTCCTTTCCCCCTCAACCCCTGAAATGTGCCAAATGTGACACTTGAGGGGGGGAGGAATACAATCAGCGGAAGTTCCACTTTTGGGTGGAACTCCGCTTTAAGACTGGGTGGCTACACTCCAAATCTACTATATTTTAGGCTACTCTTACAGTGTAAAGTCACAAACAGGGGAGGACTGACCATTAGGGCACTCAGGCACTGCCCAAGGGCCCGGGGCCAGTAGGGGGCCCCGTAAGAGGCTCCAGGTGCCTCCGTCTTCCCAAAGAATGTGCTTATCCCGGAGCCCAATGCTGGAACAAGATTCAGCACTGAGCTCTGTTAACTGGCCTGACAGTGGCTTGCTAACGTGGGCACTGTGGACACCTTCCCCGCATCTCCTGCGGGGTGCCCAGACTCCCACATGCAGCGATCACCCTCTGTGGCAGCTGTCACCGGATTCTCTCCCCCCTGAACCTGCACATCACACAGAGAGCTCTCTGAGGAACCTCCTCCTCTGCTTCGATGTACACAGATAGGAGGAGGAGGAGCCAGGGAGGAGAGATCTTACACTGCAAGAGCCGCGCTGATCTATCTGAGGTCTGTGTAAAGTTTATGGATAGCGGGGGCAGGTAACAAGGATGCACACATGGAGGAGTGATGGGAGAGGAGAGGTAAGAGGATATGTGTTGGGGGTGCTATGAATGGGAAATAACGTGTGCTGGAAGGTGGGATTCATATCCTCTTACACCGTCCTTCCACAAATCAAAGAGATGCCATCAGACACTTTCTGTACTCCTTTCAGAAGCCCCTCTCTGCCCCCCTTTTATAGGGCCCCTCTCTGCCCCCATCCCAGGGCCCCTCCCTGCCCCATCCCAGGGCTCCTCTCTGCCCTCATCCCAGGGTCCCCTCTATGCCCCCTTCCCAGGGACCTTCTCTGCTCTCATCCCATGGTCCCCTCTTTGCCCCCCTTTCCAGGGCCCCTCTCTGCTCCCACCCCAGGGTCCCCTCTATGCCCTCATCCCAGAGTCCCTCTCTGCCCCCATCCAAGGGCTCCTCTCTGCCCTCATTCCAGGGTCCCCTCTATGCCCTCATCCCAGGGTCCCCTCTATGCCCTCATCCCAGGGCCCCTCTCTGCACCCATCCTAAGGTCCCCTCTCTGCCCCCTTTCCAGGGCCCCTCTCTGCTCCCATCCCAGGGTCCC
>BLSH010224094.1:126340-139551 GCA_018402905.1 Glandirana rugosa | reverse complement strand
ACTAAAAAGATATCAAGCCACGACGTGCGGTTGGCAAGTGGTTAATAACATTCAATTACCATATGACTTATATCGCAATTGTTCACGCTATAATATTTTTTCTTTATTTGCTATTTTTTTTCTCCACGAAAGTGGAGTTACCCTTTAAATATAGCATAGAAAAATCAGGTCTCCTGCTTTGCCCAACAGCTGTGTTCTGAGATGTGTAAATTACAGAACTGGATGGACACAGATACAAATAATTTGGCAGATAAAACAGATCACTTATATGTATTTCCTTTGCGTATATGGCCGTCTGCCTGAGTTTTACTTTAATACAACTCGCTTGGCTTCTGGTCAGAAATACAGTATGAAAATAATAAAAAAAACTGAAATAATTAGAGAAATTGCAAATACGTACCCTCCACTCAAAATTGATACCTTGTTGACATTATTCACATTATTATCAGGAGTAGCAATGCAGCTCTCTGTTCTTAGAGAAAATGTGCTGGCATCTCCAGCATTTGCCGTTATTCCTATATAGATGTTTGATCCAACAGATACAGTGTCAGTGCTTTGTATTGGTTGAGTATATTGTGCATCCCAGTAGGCCGCCATTGTAGTGGTCACGGAGCCAACGCCGCTTGCCGTGAGGTTGACAGTGCTACCAGACAAGAAAGGAAGAAGAATGAAAATGTATATACAGTATATGGAAGAGAGAGGCCAAAAGAATTCTAGACCTCTTCTGTGAAATGTTAGGGCTTAATAGTTTTATAGGTATTCTTACTTCACGGAAACATTAAAACTGCCAGCCATGCTTGTCTGTATGGTCAAGTTGTAGGAACAGGAAAAGGTGAGGTTTACAGGATTTACGGTAATTACAGATTTGTTCTGAAGTCCAATGTGGAGGACATTTGAGTAGTAAACTTTTGAGGCATCAGTCTGAAAATCAAAAAAAAAAAAAATTGGAAATATGTCTAGAAACGTTTTCGCCAAACGGAAACCATAAAACAAAGCAAAGAAAAGGAAACATGATGGAAACAAGCAAATGTTCTGTGGATGTATGGGCATAATTTGCCATGTGTTTATCTCGTATCTCGGGTGAAGTAGAGGCATTCTGAAATGTCATTCAATGTGTAACATACTGTACTTTAGTAAGTGCACAATAATATAAGTGTACAGGTCAATAGACATGTGCACGGCCAGATTTTTTTTTTTTTTTGTTTTTTCTGTTTTCGTTTTTTTTTTTTCTTCTTTTTTTCCTTTTTTTGGATTTTTCGTTATGATCAAAATTTATTATTTCGAATAAATTCGTAAATTTGGAAACATTGCAATTTGGTTTACTCCATTCCTATAGATGCGGTATTCGTTATTATCAGTAGTTCGCCTTGACTATTGCAACTCCCTTCTCATTGGCCTACCTCTCCATAGGCTATCATTAATGCTGCTGCCAGACTTATCTACCTTACCAAATGCTCAGTGTCTGCTACCCCTCTACTCCAATCCCTTCACTGCTCCCAATCGCCCAGCAAATTAAATTCAAAATACTAAGCACAACATACAAAGCCATTCACAACTCTGCCCCGAGTTACATCACCAATCTTGTCTTCAAATATCACCCAAACTGTCCTCTCCGCTCATTCTCAAGACCTCCTACTCTCACGCTCCCTTGTCTCCTCCTCCCATGATCGTCTCCAGGATTTCTCCAGAGCCTCTCTCATCCTCTGGAACTCTCTACATCAACCTGTCCGGCTGTCTTCTACTCTAGCTGCCTTCAGGCGATCCCTGAAAACTCATCTCTTCAGGGAAGCCTATCACGCCTCCAACTAATCTTTTACCACTTCAATCAGCTCACTCCCCACAGTTACAACCTTTTGTACTACATGCCCACCCCCCTTATTAGATTGTAAGTTCTTCTGAGCAGGGCCCTCTTAACCTCCCTGGCGGTATGATTAATTCAGATTTTTGGTGCTGAAAGCGGTACCATTATTTTGCATGGAAATTTGGGGTTTTATATTGTAGGCCTGTAATTCTTAGGAATAACTCACTTAAATCTGTCGAAACAACAGTCTAGTAGACATCCCGGGTATGATAAAGTTTGAAACATGAAATCATAAATTATAATATAAATAACTAAAAACAATTATCAAAAATAATAACGTAATAGTAATAAAATTTATTCAATAATGTAATCAAACCAAAAACACTGAAATTTGCTCAGTTGCAGAATTGTCGCTGTCGTCACTTTCAGTTTCTGATTATGAATTTCCCCACTAACCAGAATCACTCAATTCTGCAAATTATTCTTATTTACTATCGCTGTTTTCTAGCTGATCAAAAACAGCTTTTGGCGTAAAGGGACACTTTTTGGTTGCCATGGACATTCTCAAGTTTCCAGGCAGAAAGAATGGCATATATAATATAAAAGTGCATGCAGGGCACTGGGCAAACCACTAGGGACAAAGGGGTTGTGAAATGGTTTCATATAGTAATTTAATCTTACAGATTACAGTGTCCTGTATGTGTGCTGTGTGTTTCACTTTTTGAATTTCCCGCCGTCTCCGCCCCCCGTGCGACGCTCGCAGGGAACGGAGCACGGCACACAGAGGCATCGGGCGGAGGACACAGCCCGCAGACACGGCGGGGGACATTGCTGGATCCAGGGGACAAGGTGAGTAACATTGCCTGGATCCAACTATGCAATCCCGAGTGTGGTTTGGGGTTACCGCTCTTGGTACTGAATATTCACCCCGAGCCACACTCAGGAATACCGCCAGGGGGGGTTAATCCTTTTGTATTTTATTGTATTGTACCTGTATTGTCCCCCTTTTTATATGGTAAAGTGCTGCGTAAACTGTTGGCGCTATATGAATCCAGTATAATAATAATAATAATAATTTGGGAATTCGCAAACATCCTAATTCGGTTCGTTCCATTCGTAAAGATATAGTATTTGTTATTATTGGTAATTCAGGAATTCGGAAAAATTTGTTCACTAACAGGCAGACAAATTTAAAGGAAATTCCAACAATAATAAATATAAATAAAAATAATTATAAAAAAAACTATAATAATGGTTATAAACTATTAAATTATAGTTAAGTATTGGAATTTCCTTTCAAATTATATTATTATAATTATAATACAAATTATCCAAATGTTTTTTGTTCTTTAGGATTTTCAAATTTTCAGATTTCCGTTCTTATTTTCGGATTTTCGTTCTTTCAAATTTTCGTTCTTTTGTGTTTTCGGATTTTCATTCTTACTTTAGGATTTTCGTTCTTTCAAATCTTCGGATTTTTGTTCTTATTTTCAGATTTTCATTCTTTTGAATTTTCGGATTTTCATTCATTCTGATTTTTGAAGTTCGGATTTTTGTTTATTTCCGATTTTCGTTCTTCTCAAAAATGAGTTTTCGGAAAAATTCGGGAAACGGATTTTCGTTATTTGGACATTTCCGAATTAACGAATATTCTGAATTTTGACGAAAAACGGATGCAGAACAAAAACGAATTGCACATGTCTACAAGTCAACATATGCCTGGTTGACCTACACTAACCTGCTCTGGGCTTGGACACTTAGAGCCCCTGTAAAGTAGGCCATACATTGGCTGAGTACATCAGTGGTTCTCAGCCTCAGTCCTTAAGTACCCCCAACAGGCCATGTTTTCAGTTTTTCCTTTACTTTGCACAGCTGCTTTAAATCAATATCAGTGACATGGTATTGATAAGAGCTATTTTATCTAAGGGAAGTTCCCAAAACATGGCCAGTTGGGGGTACTTGAGGACTGAGGTTGAGAACCACTGGAGTACACTACCTACTAACCGAAATGTTCGGTGTATCTATAATAAACACTCACTTGGCCAAATCATAAAACACCACATTTTGGATGTGAATATAGGCAATGGCTACATAGGTTGTCAATTTTGATTCTAGCTGTCCTTTATTCACACAGCCATTGTAGCTGAATGTTGACATTGGTGTAATGTTGAATGTTAGTGTAAAATGAACAAACCTTGTCTGATTACTAGTTTGTCTTTCATACTACAGTGGAAACTTGGTTCACGGGTAACGCGGTTAACTAGCATTTTGAAAGACGAGCTTTTTTTAAAAAAAAACCTGACTCGGTTTGCTAGCGCTGTCTCGCAAATGAGCAGGATTAAGCCTCTGTGCATGCAATACCGCATGTGGCCAGAGGTGCGGGGGCGCTGCTGAGCCTCGGAGACCCTTGGAAGCATTCGGAAATACTCGTAAATACCGAAAGTGTAAACCGTTCCCGAGCATTTCCGAATGTTTCTGAGCGTCTCCGAGGCTCACCATCGCCACCACACCTCTGGCCACATACGGTATTGCATACACCAGCGCCCCCAGACCTCTAGCCACATACAGTACTGCATTGGCAAGCAGTCATTGTGGAACAAATTATCTGAGTTTCCATTATTTGCTATAGGGAAACATGCTTTGATATACGAGTGATTTGGATTACAAGCATTCTCCTGGAACGGATAATGCTCATAGTCCAAGTTTCCACTGTATATTGTCAGTATTCTAGCACATAGTTATAAACAGATCTCTAGAGATATACTTACTGTCATGGAATTCCCACACCATCCTGTCTGGGGTAAAGCCTGGATATTCATCGTAGTCTGGTTGTTGGTGACATTTGTGAAGGTGTTAATGCAGGGGTCTGAGTTGTTGTTTAACTGGAAGCTTGCGGAATCATAGCCAAGGGACTCCAATAAGCATTTACTAAGGGAGACTGTTATGACAGTTGATCCACAATTTATTGTTGGAGACAGAGCTGATGAGTCTAAAACAAAGCAGAAAATATAAGAAGGCTCACTATTACAAATGTTGGATGTGACAATGCATACTTAGCGTGTCTTCTTCAATGTAAACCCAACATTTCATTGCAATGATATAGGCCTGGTGTACCATGTCCTTATTTTAAAAAGTATCCTGTTCTATTTGTATTGCTTCTTTTTTGTGAAATACCTGGTGTTCCTTCCAGTCCCTCTGCATTCCTATTACAAATTGACCACACTAGGCAAGAGCGCATAGCATGGTCAGTTCTCTAGCTCGGCTGGGAACTCATTCTGCTCTCCTCCAATGATCAGACTTGTCCTGACATGCACCTCCCCTCCACACAGCCATTCACTGGGAAGACCAGTGTGCTGCTTCTCCTCCCCTAACTTGTATGATCACTTATAAAAAAGGGGAAAATTGTGTTTATATTTTCTTTCGTACCTACAGTATACACACATGTTTTGCCTTCGTCATTTCTATTTTAAACTGAATGGGTTGTTTTGCAAGGTGATGGTTTCCAGTACTTTAATATTCCTACAATGAATTACCCCAAGTTAGCAAACCTTTTAGGGAATTACAAAGTGGCATTTGGCCTATAATAAGTTATGGATAGTGTAGGGCAGCGTTCCCCAACCCAGTCCTCAAGGCCCACCAACAGGTCATGTTTTCAGGATTTCCCTCAGATGAATGAGCTGTGGTAATTACTAAGGCAGTGAAACTGATCAAATCACCTGTGCAAAATAATGGAAATCCTGAAAACATGACCTGTTGGTGGGCCTTGAGGACAGGGTTGGGGAACACTGGTGTAGTGGAATGAGTTAAACCATTGGCAATCCCAATTTGGCATCTGTCTCCCATTGGGGAGAATAAACTTCTGTTTTGTAGACACAATGAGAAGTAATAGAAAATCTCTCTAAAATAATTTATTTGTCGCATAAAGAAGACTTTGATCTTCTACTTCCCCTTTATTTATTTATTTTTTTGACAATTCAAGATTTGGGATTTTCTCTCACATTTAGATAAGGTGAATCTCCCCAGTGGGGATCCAGAAAGCAATAACAATCTGGCAGTATTTTACCTGTTAAAAAAAGTTACAGTGATTTTAGCCTATCCAAAACTAAAAACTAAAAAAGTTTTCCTTTTAGATGCACATAAGAAATACACTTGTGATAGCATCCTGCCCATTTTGCCATCAGAAGATTAATAAGGCCATCTCTCTGTCTGCACACTCTGCCCTCTCCTCCTATTAGCAATTTCCTTAACACGTTTCCATGCAGCACACCTGACTGGCTCCCGGTGCTGCCCCTCCCTCTCTCAGTCTAAAACTGGCCATAGATGGATCGAATCTTGGCCAGTTCACCAGGGACCAGTCGAGCTTCGATCCATCGATTAACTTTGGTACAACCAGCCTGTCGATTTTTTTACATGCGATTACTGCTGGCAGCTATAGCAGCCGGCAGTAATCATCCTGCGCTGCCAGCCGGGAAGGCTCCCCGTGCCCCCCTCCCACTGGCAGAACACGATAGCACTATGGGAGGGATTCTGTCATCAACACTGACTGTGTTTATGGAGGAATTGAGCGATTTTGGAAAATCGCATAATCTATGGGCTCCTTAAGTGCTGCTGTACATGAAATTGCAAAAGGTTTAAACCAAGTCAAATTCAGGTATTCATACTAATTGTAATAAAAAAATAGTTTGTTGTTTATTAATGATCATATACAAGCTACATTAATTTGTGTCTACTATATCTGTTTGCAAGAATCCAATTATAAAGGGCGCCAGCCATGTATGCCTACGTGCATTAATGTGACAGCTGCCCCTTTAAGTGTGAATTACATTAACATATAAATCAATGAGTAAATCACTTTACTCATTGATTTATATATCTGTTTTCAGTTAGCGAGGGGGAATTCTGATGGGCACTCTAGTATGTATTAGAAGGGTTTTTATGGGCACTCTTGGTTGGGACTCCAATGCACAATCTTTGATGTAAGGAAGACATTCTGATGGGCACTCCTTAATGTAAGGGGGGTTTCTGATGGGCAATCTTGTATGTATTGGTTTTGATGGGCACTCCTGAATGTAAGGGTGGACTCTGATGTGCACTCCTTGATGTAAAGGGGGCATTCTGATGGGCACTCCTTGATGTAAGAGGGGACTCTAGTGGGTACTACTAGATGTAGGGGGGACTCTGATGGACACTCCTATATGTAAGGGGAGACTCTGCTGGGCACTCCTGAATGGAAGGGGAGACTCTGCTGGGCACTCCTGGATGGAAGGGGGGCTCTGATGGGCACTCCTGCATATAAAGGGTACTCTATTGGGCACTCTTGGATGTAAGGGGGACTCCAATGTCCAATTTTTGATGTAAGGAAGGCATTCTGATAGGCACTCCTTAATGTAAGGGGGGTTTCTGATGGGCAATCTTGTATGTATTGGTTTTGATGGGCACTCCTGAATGTAAGGGTGGACTCTGATGTGCACTCCTTGATGTAAAGGGGGCATTCTGATGGGCACTCCTTGATGTAAGAGGGGACTCTAGTGGGTACTACTAGATGTAGGGGGGACTCTGATGGACACTCCTATATGTAAGGGGAGACTCTGCTGGGCACTCCTGAATGGAAGGGGAGACTCTGCTGGGCACTCCTGGATGGAAGGGGGGCTCTGATGGGCACTCCTGCATATAAAGGGTACTCTATTGGGCACTCTTGGATGTAAGGGGGACTCCAATGTCCAATTTTTGATGTAAGGAAGGCATTCTGATAGGCACTCCTTAATGTAAGGGGGGTTTCTGATGGGCAATCTTGTATGTATTGGTTTTGATGGGCACTCCTGAATGTAAGGGTGGACTCTGATGTGCACTCCTTGATGTAAAGGGGGCATTCTGTTGGGCACTCCTTGATGTAAGAGGGGACTCTAGTGGGTACTACTAGATGTAGGGGGGGCTCTGATGGACACTCCTATATGTAAGGGAAGACTCTGCTGGGCACTCCAGGATGGAAGGGGAGACTCTGCTGGGCACTCCTTGATGGAAGGGGGGCTCTGATGGGCGCTCCTGCATATAAAGGGTACTCCTGCAAGAAGGGGGAACTCTGCTGTGCACTCGTTCAATGTAAAGGGAGTACCTATTAGTTTCCTTAAAATGTAATAATTCATTTATAAAACAGATTTTTTTTTCAGCCAACAAATATTTGTACAATATAGAAAGTGGCCTATGAAAACATTGGAGATCCCTGGCCTAGAATAAGAGATTACAAAAAAAAAAAAAAAACTTGAAAGCGTAGGGCTATCAAACCCAATAGGAAGCGAGATTATTCCCAAAATCAAGTTTTTGAATTCAGTATGTAATGAAACAGACTCTGTGTTTAGTAACTATAAAATAAGCCCCTTTATTAAGGTAGTCCATTCATACACAGTTTTATATACAGTAGTTTGAAGATTTTACAAGAACTTCAGGTTTTTATAAACATTGTGTGGGAGAGTTTCTTCTATACTTAATAATGCCAGGAAGGAGTTGTCATTCGGTCCCGCCACTAAATTAAACAAAGAGACGGGGTCACCCACTGACATGACCCAGTGACACCGCCCCTTTGTTTATTTAGTGGCTGGACCAAATGACAGCTCCTTCTAGGTTCTATGACGTATTGAAGAAAAGGAGCCGACAATTACATTTGAAGTGGTTGTCAACTTGTGACAACCACTTTAACCTACAGGTAAGCCTATAATAAGGCTTACCTATAGATGCCCTGAATATCTCCTAAACCTGTACAGTTCAGGAGATATGCAGTGTACTGCTGATGCCGACGTCATTTCAGCACATGCACAGTGAAGAAACGGCCTCCGTGCCGTTTCTTCACTGTGATCGTGCCATGACTGGCAGCTCCCACATGCATGGAGTGACATCACACCAATCACAGAGCTGGAGCCCACGCTGTGATTGGCCGGAGCCGCGGACCAGGAAGTGGCATGCCACCGGTCACAGCGGTGTGCCGAGACTGCTGCAACAGCTTCGTTTCAAGGTAAGTATTCCATAATGAGCTAGTATGCAATGCATACTAGCTCATTATGCCTTTCTCTTGCAGGGTTTTTTATTTTTTGGGGGGGTGGGGAGTGGTGACTTGACAACCGCTTTAAAAGCTAACAATGACAGTCAGCGTCCGCAAGCGAGGGAGCCTGTCTGTACAGACTGCTCTCTCACTGTGTATACTGCTCTGTCCTGTCTTTCTCTGTCCCAAACCCCCCACCCCAAAAAATGACAGCTCTAGAGTAAAGAAAAAAAACGATAATTACATCAAAAGCCGACAGACTATCAGTGCCGGCAAGTGAGAGAGCCTGTCTGTGCCTCCTCACTATATGTACTGCTATACTGCTCTCATGCCTTTCTCCGACAGGAAACCCCCCCCACAGCGACTGGTTGCCCCTAACAACCAATGCAAAAACACATGAAAAATTGACCATTCATCAGTTTACATCCATTTTTCGCCCAATCCATTTTTGACAGCTTTTATCCGTTCAAAAAAACAGATGTTGACGGAAGTGGATGAAAACAGATGAAAATAGATCATCATCCATTGCCATCCGTTTTTACATAGACACGCATTGATGTCCATTTTTCATCTATCAACGGATGGATGAAAAATGGACCAACGGTCTTTTTGTGCGAAAGGGGCCTTAGGCTGCCCATACATTATACAATTCTCTTGTACAACTTTCCTTTATATTTAACAAAACCACATAATATGAGCTCAAACCTAAACAAGTTCAATTTGTACACAATCAGACAATGCCTTGCACTACATAGCTGAAGTTAAATCTAAATTGAATAAGAAAATTGTATAATGTATGACCAGCTTTAAACCTAGAAGCTGATTGGTTACTATGCACAGCTGCACCAGATTCTTTGTTCATCAGTTTTAGTAAATCTTCCCCTGTATGTCCACTGTTAGATCCAACGTAGTAAAACAAATAGACTCATTTAAACTAGAGGTGAGTAAAAGCCGGTTCACACAGGGGCAACTTGTCAGACGACCTGTGTCGCCTGACAAGTCGCCTCCATGCACTGCAACGGAACTGTTCTAATAGGAGCGACTGAAGTCGCTTTGACTTAGAAAAAGGTTCCTGTATTACTTTGGGGGCGATTTCAGGCGACTTGCATTGACGTCTATTACAGAAGTCATTTGCAAGCCGCGCTGAAGTCACGCTCTGTGGGGTCGCACTGAGTAGCCCCTGAAGTCGGATCGCCCCACCGGCTATAAAACATTTTCAGCTTTTAATGCAGCAGTTTGTTTCACAAGTGATAACAAACCTGTACAAACCTGTACAAGGCAAAGACCATTGGCTTATTAATAACAATAACAGTTATTATGGGTACTAAGAACCCGAACTCTAACTACTCACTAGGGGGGGAGCCCCTGGGGGAAACTAGGATGGAAAAAGACCTAGGGGTCCTGGTGGAGGATAGGCTCAGCAGTGGCATGCAATGCCAAGCTGCTGCAAGCAAAGCTAACAAAGTGTTGGCATGCATAAAGAAAGGGATTAACTTCAGGGATAAATCAATAATTCTCCCACTATACAAGTCCCTGGTGAGGCCACACCTGGAGTATGCCGTTCAGTTCTGGGCACCAGTCCTCAGGAAGGATGTCCAGGTATTGAAAAGGGTTCAGAGAAGAGCCACAAAGCTAATTAAGGGATTGGAAGACCTTAGTTATGGGGAAAGATTACAAGCACTGAACTTATTCTCTCTGGAGAAGAGACGCTTGAGAGGGGATATGATTTTAATGTACAAATATTGTACTGGTGACCCGCTATAAGGACAAAACTATTCAGTGCAAGGGAGTACACAAAGACACGCGGCCATACACTACGAATAGAGGAAAGGCGGTTTAACCTTAAAATGGGTAGAGGTTTCTTTACGGTAAGAGCAGTGAGAATGTGGAATTCTCTTCCACAAGCAGTGGTCTCTGCCAGTAGTGTAGATACATTCAAAAAACTACTAGATGCACACCTAAGGGACCAAAGCATTGAGGGATATACAATGTAATACTGACATGAAAGCACACACATGGGTTGAACTTGATGGACTCGAGTCTTTTTTCAACCTCACTAACTATGTAACTATGTAACTATGTAACTATATACCATATTTTACGTTTCTGGGACTTACTCAGACCACTGTAGAGTGTAGTATTACAGTTGCAAGTGGCTTTCGAGCTGACATTTGTGCAAATCATATCATTGGTACAAGCAGGGTTGCAGATCAGAGTGGCTGTAATAGGTAAAAAAAAGAAGTTTTCAAAATTACTATAAGTAGAACTTCAGATTCCTATAGTTGATTCTACTGAGAAGGCACCCAAAAAAACGAAATAAATTCAATAACTCAAGTTACCTGTGCAGCATTTGTCTGTTGGTGACCAGTAATAGTTGGTAGGGCAACAGATATTATCGGCCACCGAGGCACATTCAGTTGTCGGAACACAGGTCGTAGCGCCGCTGTCACTATTACATCCACATCCATTGGCTAATGTACAAGTTCCACCACCGCATGTAGCATCGCTACACAGGATTGTGTCTGCAGCAGTTTGTGGAACTGTAAAGAATAATAAAAGCAGCAGGGATGAACTACTTTAGAATCAATATTTTACACATAATTTGTATCACCTCTGTTTCCTATAATTGATATTGGTACAAGAAGTAAGAGGAAATCTCCACAATGGAGACCCGGAAACCATTAAAACTCTTGACATATGTACTAAACTTTCCTTGGTCTATTAAAAAAACATGATTTTTTTGCTTGATTTAGTCCTTAAAGCAATCCTAAAGTTAAAAATTGACTTTAGGGCTGGGTTCATACTGGTGTCAATGTGAATCTGTTCATTCTTAATGGCACCTTAATGCACTTGTTTGTCAGTGTACCGCAACACATGGTGATACACTACACTAAAAATTGTGAATGCACCTTTTTGTCGTGTTTTGGTGCATTAGGCAGCCCATTCAAATACATGGTCTAGCTTTAGGATGGCCATACATTATACAATTTTCTTGTACATTTTCCTTTAGATTTACCAAAACCATATAATATGTGATAAAAAAAACAAAACACTTTCAATTTGTATGCAGTCAGGCAGGCCCTTGCACTACATAGTTGAAGGTAAATCTAAAGGAAATTGAATAAGAAAATTGCATAATTTATGGCCAGCTTTACACAAAGCATGTTAATGCATGCTAACATTATAAACCCAGGCTTGTTTATGTTTATCTGTGAGAGTCTGCCTAGTGGTACAGAAATGAAGGCACATTTTGTGGGTACAAGGATAAAGCCTTGTACACACGGGACGCCGATCGTCTACAACAGGTCGTACTAACGACCGTTGTATGCGATATCGATCGTTCGTATGCGCAATTAGAACAGTCAAACATACGGTGGTCATACAAGGGAGTTGTATGAGCAGACTAGAAAACTTGGTCGTACCAACAAGCGCTCATACGACCATTGTATCGTGTGTACAGAGCAGTTGGTACAACAAGTTGTATTGTGCAAAACACTCATGCTCCGAATTCAGGAACGGCCGGATGCTAATTACATGCACCTGAATGTTCTTCTGTGCTCGTCAGTATGCAAGTTACATTATCCAACATACGATTTGCGACGATCTTACGTACGATCGTCGTCCTGTGTGTACGAGGCTTTAGTGTATATAGTGAATAGGCTTGTGTATTATTTAACCATGCTTCTTTATCCCAATGCTTAGTGCATTATGGACCATAGCTTTTGTCTATTTGATGTGCCCAAGGTGGCTACAGTCTGTAATCTTACTACACTTTAATTTATTACTATCTAGTTTTACATTTTCCAACTAACCATTTCTTAATATGATATATCTGTAGTCAGTGTGACATGTGATTCAGAATCAGAGATTAAGTTCCCCCTCCAGCACCAGCAAAAAAATGGCTGGAGCCATCCCTTGGTGTGGTCAGGACAAAGGGAAAGCCATGTTTCATCTATTTGTTAACATATATATATATATATATATATATATATATATATATATATATGTATATATATATATATATAGTTTCATTATCTTTCTGTGTGTTTACCTATATATCTATTGTGTATATAAAGGCAATGGACATATGGACAACGACTACTTACTGTAGCATGTGTAAGCATCTCCTAAAGGGAAAAAGAAAAGAACTTAAGATCAGTACAACATTTATACATTAGGTTTTTATAAGCATTAACTGATATTGTAGATGGTTAACTACACCTGATATTTTTTTCCAGCTATTAAACTATTAGGCAGACTATGTTTGTATTGACTGCTACAATCATCATAAATTATTGCGACATTAAGTCCAAAGATAATAAGATAATGGGGTTCAGGAAACATTGAATGTCGAATTACAGCGTTATTAAATACTAC
>BLSH010224094.1:115745-126330 GCA_018402905.1 Glandirana rugosa | reverse complement strand
AAGGACTTGGGGTAATAGAATAATAGAAACCTGAATTACAGCATGTATATATATATATATATAGTTTCATTATCTTTCTGTGTGTTTACCTATATATCTATTGTGTATATAAAGGCAATGGACATATGGACAACGACTACTTACTGTAGCATGTGTAAGCATCTCCTAAAGGGAAAAAGAAAAGAACTTAAGATCAGTACAACATTTATACATTAGGTTTTTATAAGCATTAACTGATATTGTAGATGGTTAACTACACCTGATATTTTTTTCCAGCTATTAAACTATTAGGCAGACTATGTTTGTATTGACTGCTACAATCATCATAAATTATTGCGACATTAAGTCCAAAGATAATAAGATAATGGGGTTCAGGAAACATTGAATGTCCCATCTACCATGTCTATGCTCTGACAATCAGAGGGGATTTTTTTTAGAAATCCTATATAACACTCTATATATATATATAGATAGAGATATATCTATCTATCTATATATGTATATATATATATATATATATATATATATATATATATATATATATACATATATATATATTTACTCTTTAGATAAAGTCTTTAGATAAATTAAGTACATATATATATATATATACTTTTTAGATAATGTATTTAGATAAATCAAGCATATATATGTATATGTATACAGTATATGTGTCTCAAACATATTCAAATTAATAGATATAACTAGATATACAGTAAATGTTTAGATAATAAAATTTGAAGCTATTGACTAAACATCATATAACAAATGGTGAGCAAATTGTAGCTCTGCTAATTTTGATTATATGTAAGTAGTCTGGTTTTGTATTTTTGCATATTTCTAAATATTGTTCTATCATACACTGAAAACTATGAAACATTTTAAGTACCTTTAATAAAGTTGACTCTTGCTATAACTTTAGAAGTGATTTGCGTAGGATTAAAGCTGACCTACCAAGTATTGCACCTGTGCAGGGTGTGGTAGGGTGAGACTGAGACCAATACAGTGGCTTTGTATGGATCACTACTCATCAAAAGAAGGCATTGTGATTGCTGACATCATCATATCAGTCTGTACTGCGGTGGATTGTTGCTTATATCTCATAAATATACCACTACAATGCAGAGCTACACTTTCAAATCTCTTTCAAATCCATTACTTTGTGCTTTGTTGTTCTTTGTGTTTTTTTTTATTGTTCCATTTCACACATTGCATAAAGTTCTCTTCTATTTTTGAACACAAAAATAATTATTATTATGTAAATTTGAGCTGTGAATTCAACTTGTGTCCAATTTAGAAAAAGTGTAATATTTGTTTATTTGATTTGTAGAAATTATTTACTAGATTTAACATAAAATATGTCAGCAATCTGAATAGATGCAATACTTATTGTCACTGTTAATTCTATAAACTTGATAAGACGCAGGACCTGAAAATCTGAAAACAATTCTAACTTCATGTAACAGATTCAAGCAATCTGTAGCTAAAGACCATACATGTTTCTGATAATATTCTCTTTTCAGTGTGTCTAGTAATAAAACAACCAAAACATTTTTTCTAGCTGATTAACTAATTTTACAATTTATACAATCCATTGAAACAAGTGCAAGGTGCTAAATCTATTAATAATAATTAAAATATATTCTATATTTAAAAAAATGAAAAACAGTAGTTAGAATGATTGAACTATAATTTTAATCAGTGGGGAAATTAAAGTTCTTATGGTCATATTTTCTTTTCAGGAATTATTATGTTGCTTCTTTCAAGATGCCCCTAATTAACAGAAAGCTGACAGATGTTTGCTACTTTACCCACCATATCCACAATAAAACAAAAAAATGTTAGCTAGAGTTCTATTCGAATGATGGAAACATGACCACTGTCATCGAGGAGCAGATTTGTGAACTTGTGCATTGCTATAGTTTTTATAAAATGTCCCTAATTAACAGAAAGCTGGCAGATGTTTCCTACTTTACCCACCATATCCAAAATAAAACAAAAAAAAAAATGATAGCTAGAGTTCTATCTTAGAATGATGGAAACATGACCATTGCCATAGAGGAGCAGATTTGTTAACTTTTGCATTGATATTGTTTTGATGTGTAGATGCTTTATCTAACAGTTAATGTTGTAAGTTCTCCATGACATGCAAGAACAATGCATGCTTTTTCTGTCTTGCCTACAGAGCCAGGGGGCTGGGGCAGTGGTCAGCACCAGGCCCCAGCCTTTAGAGGGTGCGCTGATGGCATGAAGAGAGCCACTGATGTGCGGGGTGCCAAGACGCTCTTTGTGTTCCAGCACCCTGCACTGAAAGAAGTTGGAACTGGAGTGATCTCTGCCCAACAGTAGAAGTAGAGTTCCATCTGAGGGATAGAGGCTTCAGCACATGAGTGTGTGCTCAGGTATATAAACCACTGAACACCAGTACTGGGAATTTTATCATTGCAGTCTAAGCCTGACACTGACCACCAATGCTGTGGGGGAGGAATTTCTTATTACAGCCTAAGCTTTTCACTGACTTCCAATGTTGGGAATTCTTATTACAAAACAATCCAAAAGGGATTCCCAGCACACCTTTAAGCTATCCAGCAAACCTTTAGCTGCCTTTAAACCAGCGGTTCTCAACTCCGGTCCCCGGGACCCACTAACAGGCCAGGTTTGCAATATAACTGAAATACATCACAGGTGATATCATTTGCTGCTCAGTGATTGCAGTATTCTAGTCTGCATCTCCCCAAGGTAATACTTAAAATCTGGCCTGTTGGTGGGTCCTGAGGACTGGAGTTGAGAACCACTGCTTTAAACTAAGCTGACTTCAGGGGAGCTTGCTCTCTTTTTTTGCATCAGTTTAAAGTTAGGGACCACACTTTTTAGAGGTGCCTCGATGCGGCAGTATGGCTTCCACATCTGTTTGGAAATGTATGTAACTAAAACCTATTTTTTTATACTAACTAAACACATGTTGGGGTCCCTTTTTATACTGATATCTATATTTCTATATTGTCTGCCCATGTGCACTTTTCTTATTGATAGCTTTAAACAGATCAGAGGGGCTGCTATATTTGCTTTTTTGGGCTTTATTATTACAGCTTGAGCCTGCCACTGACCACCAATGCCATGGGGAAGGTAAGAGAGCGGTCTTATTACAGCTTAAGCCTCCCACTGAGCACCAATGAAGGGGAGATTATTGAGGCCACTTACATCATTGCTGGGGGGTTTTATTAATGACTTTGCTAAGGCACCATAGGCCTCATAAAGAGGTTGTAAACCTCCCTGTATACTTTATACCTATAGGTAAGCCTAGAATAAGGCTTACCTATAGGTACTGTAAATATCTCCTAAACATGAGCCATTTAGGAGACATTTACTGTATACTGCGCCCATGATGTCATCAGCGCATGCACTCTGAAGAAATGGCCACCCGTGCCGGCGGCTCCCGCAGGCATACGCCATAGTGATGGCATGTGGCTCTGGCCAGTCACAGAGCTGGAGTCCGCAGCCTCGGAAGGAAGACGGGCAAAGATGGATGCGGTCTGCAGCGGGGGCGACACATGCTTTGTTTGCAGGTAAGTGTCACATAATGTGCTAGTATGCAAAGCATACTAGCACATTATGCCTTTACTTTGCAGGGAAAGGAATTTTTTTTTTCAAGAGTTTACGTCCTCTTTAAGGTCGCCTTGTTAAGGTGATAAATCACCTTAAGGTGACATCATCAGTGGGGATACACTAGGAATGAGCTTACCAGAGTTACTAAAACTAAGCCTAATAAACATGAATAGGTAACGTGTGTCATTATTAATTTAACAACTTTATAAGTATCTACATATACTTATGGTATCATCCTGTGTATAAAATAAACATTACTCATAGTAATAATAATAAAAATAATTATGCCATTTGTAGTATTGTATACAACTCTAAAATTCCAATACAAATATACATATGAGATACAGTTATTTTCATTACTTTAAGCCAGTGGGTCTCAACTCCTGTCCTCGGGACCCCCCAACAGGCCAGGTTTGCAGGATAACTGAAATACATCACAGGTGATATGACTTGCTGCTCAGTGATTGCAGTATTCTAGTCTGCATCTCCCCAAGGTAATACTTAAAATCTGGCCTGTTGGTGGGTCCCGAGGACCGGAGTTGAGAACCACTGCTTTAAGCACATAAAGCATGTATATATGTAACTGTATATACTAACTATGTAACTGTAGCTTCATTAACTTGATGGTGAACTTTGGCCACATACAAAGGTAAGAGGATAGAGCCTGCAGCAACATCAGCATCAACATTTTTCTGCTTTACAACAATGCGCATGTGTGCACCCAGTGAAATTGCCTGTTGATGCTTCTGTTTTAGCATTACATTGATGTGCAAGACATATTTAGCATATAGCTTGCTACACCGTAATTTTTTTTAGGTCAATCAATTTTACAAAGAACCACCGTAATTCTACTGAATGTCACTTAAATAAATAGTTTAGTATAAATTATTAGCTGATCAAACTTTAGATATAGAGAACTCAACAACTAGCTTAAATCCAATCCTTAATTAGTTAACTAGAGTGATGTTCAGATCCTTCATATGAAGTCTGGTACCCTCTGATTGTTGAGGAACAGCAAGTCAGCAGGACTGCTATCCTCCATCTAATGTACAGAACTATATGAGATAACAAAGTGTTTGAAAAAGCATACCTTTCTGCATAAGAGCGGCTACAAGCAATAAGACATGTAGGGCAAGCATGTTGGCTGTTGTCTCTTCTGGTGGGACACGTTTAGGACAACAGTTCTAGTCAAGTAGAACATGCCTTAATATTGTGACAATATATAGTGTCATGAGGGAGGGAATTTCTATTCAATACATGTATTGATTGACATCTAAATAGAGTGGATTTCTAAGGAGAAAAGGACACTTTAAAAATAGGAGTGGTGTGTTTTGTTAGTGCACAATAACATGTACGTCAAAATTCATTCAAAGGAAGTGTATGGAGCGATGAGGTAACATAGGGGTCAAAAATGTTAAGTAGACGTATCCATCATTTAACAAATGGATATTCTGATATGTCACTTAGAAGTAAAGAAGTTGCAAATAAAGTCTTAAAGTGGCGTTATGTGGCTTCCAATAATAGTATTATTACTAAGAAATTGACTGTATTTTCTCCTGGATTCCTGGATATTCCTCCATCTAGACATCAAAAACAAATTTCCAAATCAATGTCTAACTAGCAAGTGTGCAAATTTAGTCAAATCCCAATTTATCCAGTGCAACTTATTCAGCTCTACCAACTATTTTTCAAATAAAAATACGTTTTTTTGGGGTTTTTTTTTAAGTGTAGAAATAGTTGTGTAAGCTAGAACTTTTATTTTCAAATCTAACTTTTTTTTTTCTTTAACCAAAGGTTTAAAGCAGATTTTGGCGTGGCATTTGGCCCACACCTATCTTTTCTGTTAAGGTGTCACAAATTCTGTTACACATAGAATATATGTGTTTTTTAGTAAATGTTTATACATACATTATATGTGTAGTTTCTTAAATGAGCTGCAGAACAGCAAATAAATTATAAACACCTACTTATTAGATATCAGAATGGGATCTGCAGCATACATTTTAGTTATTATTTTATTTATTTATTTTTGGCTAAGCTTCAAAATGTCTTCAACAATTTAGAACAAGTCCAGTTGAATGTGACTAACTACTGCTAGCCTCTTTTTCGATAGATTTCCTCTGACTTACTGTTGTGCCAATGGGACACAAAGTAAGAGTAAAATTGACAAATGAGACACAAAGAAAAAACAGGGTTTCAGACGTTCCCTCATTTATCCAAAACTAAAAAAAAACTAAAAAAAAAAGAGAGGGCTTAACATGCACTTTAACTTCCCTGGAGGTATGACCGAGTCTGGAATTTATTGCTGAAAGCGGTACAATTATTTTGCATGAAAATGTGGCGTTTTATATTGTAGGCCTGTAATTCTTAGGAATTAAATCTGTCCAAACAAGAGTCTAGTAGACATCCCGGGTATGAAAAAGTTTGAAAAATGAAATCATAAATTATAATATAATAAATAACTAAAAATAATTATCAAAAATAATAATATAATAGTAATAAAATGTATTCAATAATGTAATCAAACCAAAAACGCAGAAATTTGCTCAGTTGCAGAATTGTCGCTGTCGTCACTTTCAGTTTCTGATGATAAATTTCCCCAAAAATCAGTATCACTCAATTCTGCAAATGATTCTTATTTACTATCGGTGATTTCTAGCCGATCAAAAACCACTTTTGACATAAAGGGACACTTTTTGGTTGCCATGGACATTCTCAAGTTTCCAGGCAGAAAGAATGACATATATAATATAAAAGTGCATGCAGGGCTCTGGGCAAACCACTAGGGACAAAGGGGATGTGAAATGTTTTCATACAGTAATGTAATCTATAAGATTACAGTGTACTGTATGTATAGTGTGTGTTTCACTTTTTGAATTTCCCGCCGGTCTCCGTCCCCGTGCGACGTGATGCTCGCAGGGAACGGAGCCCGGCACACAGAGGCATCGGAGCGGCGGACACAGCCCGCAGACACGGCGGGGGACATCGCTGGATCCAGGGGACAAGGTGAGTAGCGCTGCCTGGATCCAGCGATGCAATCCCGAGTGTGGCTCGGGGTTACCGCTTTTGGTACTGAAAATCCACTCCGAGCCACACTTGGGAATACCGCCAGGGAGATTAAAGGCCAGACAACTAGTAATTTCAGGAGAGGTCAGTGGTGATGGTCTACATATTTTGCTCGGTAAGATACGGTTCATACAGAGAAAAACAGGCAGATCATTAGTGAAATTGTGGCTGAATGCAGAAAATGATTTCAAAGACTGATGGTGTAAAGCAATTCACAGTCAAAATAAAAAAGAAAGCATTTTTAAAGAAAAGTATAATAAGATATGAATTGGATTTGGACATTTTATAGTGCTTATGTTTTTGGCTGAGGCCAGGGTTCCTGAAGAGACAATATGCCCCGAGCAGAGGATAATCCACAGAACAATTACTAGAGAGAAAAAGAAAAAATCACCTCAAGCGGCAGACTGAGGAAAGTAATGTCTAAATACGTGTTCAACAACCTGTTAAAACAATAGCCTTCAGCGTGAATGGGGCATATTTATAGATAACATCTTATTTTACATTTTTAAACACTTCACTGGTGACAATTAAAAGATTAAAACTGTTACTACTGTGATAAAGGAGGATTGAGTCAGGAGAATTTAACACTTGGATTGATTTTTTAAGTTTAATATATATATTTTTATTAATTTTAATGTAATTCTAAATTCATTTTAAATTTATTTAGCTTAGTAAATAAAATGTGTCACTTTAAAGCATCCAGTCAAGGGACTCGTGGGGAATTGCATAGCTTTACTTTATTCACTAAGTTCATTAAACAGTTTCTATTCTTTTAGTAAACCTAGCCCATTAATTATCCTGAATAGTTGCAAATATATCTCTTATCTACAAAGAATTCTGTTTTAGCCATCCGGGTAATTATGTTGCATGAAAAATTTACTTTTTATATCTGAAAGATTCTGTATGTATATCAGTCATCACTAACTGTAATGTTACAGTTCCAAAAGACGCTAAAAGCACAAAAAAAGCAAAATGCAGTAGTAAGATAATACTAATAAGGAAGGCTTCTTTTTCAAATTCCCACAATCCAAAGCAGTGACATTAAAGTATAACTAAAGGCAGAAGTTTTTTTTAAGAATTATGTACAAAGAACCACACAGCGCTCTCTACATTCAGTAACCCATCTAACCACTCACGAGCTGTACAGGCTGGAATGGTCGGAAATCAAGGGATGTAGTCCAATGGTGAAGTCCAATATGGGGGAAGATAGTATGATAATAAACACCAGTCCTTGGTGGCAGCATGCTGGGAAGAGCAAGGAAGAACTCTGGAAGACAATAGGAGAGAAAAGCAGCGCCTATAAGTGCAGTATCTAATCCATTAAATGATTTTAAATACTGCACTTAGAGGCGCTGCTTTTCTCTCCTAGAACTTTTTTTTAGTTGTGGATGGAGTGAAGAAGAGTTAGAACACCTGTCAGTTTTTATTGCTGTCTGTGCCCCCGTTAAGGAGATTCACCCTCTCTATTTCTCCTGCTTACCATTATCATTAAAAGTGAAAGTAAAAGAAAATCCCAAATTTTGGGTTGTCCACGGAAAAGTATTAGGGGAAATCTTCCAAATGGGATACTAGTTACGGTGAGCTAGGGGTCCCCAAAGTCCCTTAATTTGCAGGGATTTCCTCTCACTTCCTGTTTGGCTATGGGACAGGAAGTGAAGGGAAATCTCCGCAATGCAACACAAATGGTGGGGACAAAAATGTAACCCAGGTTATAATCCTCCCTTACTCTATCCAAAAAGAAAAAAAAAGTTTTACCTATTGTTCTACTTTAAGCCAGGTTATGAGTACTATAAATTCCCAACAAAATAGGTGGTCTGCTTACAAAATGATTTTTGGTGTATTTTATCCTACTCTGAATATTGATAAATAGAACATATTGCTTAGAGCATGTGTACCCACAGCCAACTCTTACAAAGCTATATTTCTATATCAGTAATTTTCGTGTTGATATCTGAAATTCTAACCTACAATTTATCCAATTTTGAACTATTCGGAAAGCAGACAAGATGATTCAACACGTATATTTAAAGCTAGTCAACCAATACTCAGCAGCAATGCAACAGATTCAAAAACCAGGATAGAAACTAGTATAGAGAAGCAAACCAGACAGTGATATGTGAACTTTGGTAGTACCCAGGCAGGAAGAGGGCTTCTTCTGTTATTCATAATCATCCTCGGTATATCAGGAGCACATTGAATTAAAGATGATTTTTATTATTTTGTCACTTTTATCAACTTTTCTGTTTTGCCATTCAGTGCCAACTTGCAGTTAGCTAACAGCAATAGCTGTAATGAATTAACACCTGCTTGTCTTGAAGTGTATAAAACTGTATTACGGAGACCCAGACTGATACTCAGCTGGCATGCAACAATGATGTGAGTGCCTGGTAATACTTGATTTTTCTCTCTACTACTACTGAAAAGGGAAGGATTGGTGCCTGCTTTACATTATTTCTGTTTTCCCCTTTTAGGTTGGTCTCATAGCACTATAATTATTAAATATTATGGTGGGGACTATAATTCATAGAGAAAAGCCACCTCACCTTGATTTTCAATTTGTCCCTTTTTTAGGATTCACTCTTTAAGTAATACTTAAGTAATATTTAAAGCTAGATATCAACAATCAATTAATTTGGATATTTTATTAATAAAAAATACATATAAATACTTTTGCATCAAAACATTAGAAAATCTAACACAAGACTTTTTTGAATTGTTTTCAAATTCTTCAGTTCTTCACTGTGTTGAATTCTCCACATTAGATACACAGTATTTTTATTTCTCCAACTGCGGTTTACTACCACTGAAAAGTAATTCTAAAGGTCCCCTCTTTTTCTTTTTTAATAACAAACATGTCATGCACAGAGTAGCCCTGATCCGCTTCTTCTCGAGTCCCCAGCTGGCGCTTCTGGCTCCTTCCCCTTGACTAGTGCCCCCAATAGCAAGCTGTTCACTATGGGGGCACTGGTGCATGTTTGCTCCCAAGCCCCATTTTCTGTGTTCACTAGAACTGTAAAGTTCGGGTTCGTACTGAACTTTGGGGTGTCCGGGACTCGGACCCGGACCCGGATTTTTCAAAAAAAGTTCGGGTTCGGGGTTCTGGTATTTTATTCCACGTGTTGAATAGCTGCCAAGGGCAGCCAATCAACAAGTGTTTCACTGGTTTGCCCTTAGATGCCGTCACAGCCATGCCTACTAATGGCATGGCTGTGATTGGCCAGTGCATCATGTGACCCAGCTTCTATATGGGGCTGGAGCCACCGTAATGCATGTCAAATGCTCTCAGGCTAGTTTAGGGAGAGGATGCTGCTGGCTCTGTGAGGGACAGTTTGCAGATATTATATAACATCTCATCCTGCATTACTGAACGATCGGATTGTGGACTAGGTAGAGATTACTAGTACTGCTGCTTTGAGGGACAGATTGCAGACCTCATCCTGCTGCACAGAACGATCTGACTGGACGAGGTAGAGTCTACTGCTTAGAGGGACAGATTATTGTTCTAAAATCATCTCCAAGTCCTATATGGAAAGGTTCCAGCTGTTGCTTTAAGGGACAAATTATTGTTCTAAAATCATCTCCAAGTTCTATAGGGAAAGGTTCCAGCTGTTGCTTTAACCACTTAAGGACCGGAAGGATTTCCAGCTTTAGGACCGGAGCCCTTTTTGCGATTCGGCGCTGCGTCGCTTTAACTGACAATTGCGCGGTCGTGCGACGTTGTACCCAAACGAAATTTGCGTCCTTTTTTTCCCACAAATAGAGCTTTCTTTTGGTGGTATTTGATCACCTCTGCGTCATTTCTAATCGCCGCTATAAACAAAAGAAGAGCAACAATTTTGCAAAAAAAACCCAAATTTCTTACTTTTTCCTAAAATACAAATCCAAAAAAAAAAACATTTTTTTTCACCTTTTT
>BLSH010224060.1:151760-168885 GCA_018402905.1 Glandirana rugosa | reverse complement strand
CCCCCTTAATTTGGCTTTTATCCATTCCATTTCTTTCTCTTTTTCATCATGTGCGTCAACTAGGTCATTTATTGTGGTGGCGTACTCTCCCATCTTGTCCTCTATGTGGTCCACTCTATTTTCCACTACCTGTATGTCTTGATGAAATTTATGCATACATGACACTATGTCCATGTGTATTGTACTTCTCAGTGAGAGGAGCATTTCTTTTAGGACAGTATCTAGCACAGGTAGGTTTTGAGTGGGGAATGATTCTATTGAATCGGGTAGTTCCCTAGTGTCATCCCCAGAATCTGCTGCCATGTGCAGGGACGGGTTGCATCCGCCGCCATCCAGCCTGATTTTGGATTTGGCCGGGCTACGAGACGATGGTGTGGACGGGCGGGAGTGTCTCCCGTTCATTACTGTCTCCTCGTCCCCCTGGATGGCTCTGTATGTGGGGTTGTTGTGCTGCGGCGAGGCCCGGGGTGAGTAGGCCTCGCCGCCATCTTGCCTACCTCCTGTGCGCTCCAGTGAGAAGAAATCAGTCAATCTGTGCGGTTTTCTCTGCTCCTTTTTTTTCTTGGACATCTCGTGGCTGGTTCCCCACTGATGCTGGGTCTGTGTCGGGTGATTTGTGCCTTTTCGGGCCGTTGCTGTGAGCCGCTGGGTCCCTTTGCAGTCGGAGCTCCGGAGTTATGCGACCGTCTGGCTCGGCATCAGACCACGCCCCCCATGGACCGGGTTTTTAAGAAGTGACTCGTTTAAACGCCACTGTCGAGGTCCTGCCAGGTATGGAGATCCATCCATCTCCAGCAGGACTAGAGAATGATCGGACCAGGGTACATCATGAATCCTAGCCTTCTTTAGTCTACCAATGTCAGAAAAGGGTATAAAGATGTGATTGATTCTCGCATAAGTGTTATGTGGGGCTGAGAAGTGAGTATAGTCTTTTGGGATGGGGTTCAATTCCCTCCATGTGTCAACCAGACCATAAGAGTAAATGGTACGGGCTATATTTAGGCTCTGCCTAGAAGGTCTTTTAGGTCTGGGCAAACCTGAGGTTGTTCTATCCAGGAGATTATCGAACGCAACATTAGAATCTCTTCCTATAATAACTGTACCTTCTAAGTGGGGAGCGAGGGATTGGAGAAAGGAAGTGAAGAAAGCTGCTTGGCCCTGGTTTAGGGAGTAGGACACGAAAGTGAAAAGGTTACCATTCATTTCTTCCTTGACCAGGATGTACTGGCCTTCCCGATCTCTGAGAGTGAAAGAGTGGTGAAATGAGACCCTTTCAGAGAAAATAATTGCTACCACTCTCGCCTTTGAATCAGCATTACCCAAATAAAATATTGGGTATTTTTGGTGTAGAAAGGAAGGGGCATAGCTCCTGGGAAAATGAGTTTCCTGGAGTAGGACGACATCAATACCTTTCGAGTGGAAATCTTAAAATGCCTTCCTCCTTTTCAGGGGTGAGTTAAGGCCCTGTATATTGTGGGTGGCTACCTTAAGGGTAGTCGGTATGGAGTGTGATTTAGCCATGGATGTGAGGGTGGGTTGCCCTGGGGGATCTGGTAGATCTTACCTTGGAGGTTATAGATGGGTCCCCAAGACAGGAATCAAGGACTGTGGAGACGTGCCCTAGAATTCGGTGATGCAACAAAGACCACCTAGGTTCGTAGGAGGAGGTAAATGGCACTAAGGGGTAGAAAAAAGGTTGTTAGAGCAATCATTAAGTAAGTATCAGTAGATCCCAAAAGGAGATGGGTGAGGTAAGGGATAGAATTGAGGTGAGTAGAGAGGTAGGGTGAGAGCTGAGAAATATAGGGTAAAAAGAGATGGATACAATAGAGGAATGTAAAGTACACAAAACTAATATGCGAATGAACCGTGAGAGGAGATGGGAAGTCAGACAGAGAAAGCTCCCTGTCTGAGTTCCCTGGAGTTTGGGCTGGACTGGCCAGGCCCAAACGTGACTCCCAAAAAGGGGGTCTAGTAATCGAGTGACCTACTATCAGGTCAGGGCCCCGATGTCGATTGGGACAAAACTTAACCCAAGCAACAGCGGGGGGAGGAGCATGATACTCCACTCCGGCTGGGGAGCCTACCAGCCAATCTATCAATACAGAAAAATAGTCTAACACTGTAAACTGTATCAAAACGACTTATAAAACATAAAACTTCAAGGAAAGCCTGAAAGACAAATTTAACATGTTGAATCAGATCGAACATTAAGACCCATGAGTGTACAAAAGATCCCGCGCCACAGTATATTGATGTGTTTCCGCAGCTGCTGTTATATCCTCTCCTATGTGGGGGGTTATTTAGATAAGTACCAAGATCCTTTCCTGTAGTAACAGCGCTTGCTTTATATTGTATCCACTGTCTTACGTATGTGGACCCTCCCAATTGTGTAAATAGGTTGCTCTCAACTGTGCCAATTGCCAAAATTATATATAAATTACAGTGCCCTCCTCCTTGACATATTCAGAAATCCACAATGAATAAAAAGATCCAAATTAATTATACTGTGCAAAATGTTGTAAATATCCTGTGCAAATGTCCTGTGCAAAATAATGCAGACTAATACCAATAGCCTGTGCAAATATACAAAGTAAAAAAACAATATATAAACGTGCAACTTGTTACTGTGCAAACATAATGTCCCAATATTTAAAGTGCAATTATATAGTCCCAATATTTAACGTGCAATCCGGTGCTCAAGTGACTTGATGCTGTGTATTAAGCTTCCATCCGCACTCGTAATTCCATTCACATATGCTTCCAAAGGTGCCTGTGCTCACGCTGTGTCCGAAACACCATGTGCAGACTTTAAGGTAAGATTCCCTACTTACCAAACCTTATTGACTCTCTTAGTCATACCACATGGAGAAGTCAATATGCGCTTGCGGTCTGTCACCCGTACTTGCTGGTACGATTGTCCTCCTCAGAGTACTAATGCTCTCTCTCCCAGGTATGTTGTAGGAAAAAGAAGGAAAAATCTCAATGTACATCTACAATGTAGTAAAATCGTTCTGTGGACGCCGGAGGGTCGCGGCGTCCACAGAACGATTTTACTACATTGTATTGTATTTTGGCCAATAAATATTTTTAAAGAGGCGCGCAATGAGATTTTTCCTTCTTTTTCCTACAACATACCTGGGAGAGAGAGCATTCGTTTTTTTTTTTTTTTAGCATTGAACAAAAAATGACCCAGGCTGAAATTAAGTATCATGAGCAGGATCAATGCATAAAACAAGTTATAACAACCATAGACAATTTAGAGAATAGAAATAGATGAAATAGCATCAGAATTAGGGTATTACCTGAAGCAGCAGGCCCAGAGGAGTTGTTGCCAACTCTACAGGGTATATTTAACTCCTTACTTCAACGTTCTCCTACTGCTGAACTTATCTTAGACCGGGCACACAGATCCCTAATCACCGCCTAAGGGTCCTAAGAGTACAGATCATGCTAAACCTAGGGACATTATTTGCAGAATAAAGGAAGTACACTATTTCCATATAAAGGAAAGAATTATGGCAGCTGTGCGACAACATGAAACTATTGATTTTGAAGGTGCCCAACTAATTTTGTTACAAGATCTTTCCACACACACTCTGGCTCTGAGAAAGGCAGTTAAGCCACTTTGGAGATACTAAGAGAAAAAAATATTCTCTACAAATGGAGATACCCATTTTAAATTTGGGTGCACCATAAAGGAAGAGTAGCAGTGTTTCGTGACACTGAAGACCTACCGGCGTTCCGAAAACAACTCCAACTACCCGAGATTGACTTACCGCAGTGGCCAGTAATTTTTTTCTAATTCAACAGCCAGGAATTTTAGAAGAGACTATTGAACTGATGACAATGACTGTGATATATAGTATAATTAGAATGTTTCCCTTCCCTAAGGGAGAAGCAAAGGCGATGAAAGGGGAGGAAAGAGGAGAAGGGGAAGTAGAAAAAGGGAAGACGGAGGGAGGGAAAAGGGAAAAAAGGAAAAAGGGTAAGGGAAAATGTTTTCCCCTCTTCCCCTCTCCCCCCCCCCTTTTTTTTTATCCGTACACTTAAAAGGATATAATCACTTGCTTTCACTTTTCACTATACATACAACATGTATAGAAAGACACAAGGGTTTGTAACTTAATTTTTTTTTCACACTTAGATAAAAAGACACAATCACTGATTTTCACTTCTTAATTTACTGATAAAAGACACAAGGGTGTGTGAAGAGGAAGAGAAAGGAAAAGAGAGAAGGAAAGATTTTTTTTTTTTCCCAACACTCGGGTAAAAAGACATAATCACTAGTTTCCACTTTTTACTATACATATGATATGGATAGAAAGACACAATGGTTTGCAAAAAAACATTTTTTTCCCTCTCACAAAGATCTTGATGAATTTGTTTTTTTGAGTATCTCTCCCTTCCCCTTCCTTAAATGGATTCGAGATCTCACGTATTTATTTCCCACCACTATATATATATACAACAACACAGAGATATTGTTTTTAGCATCACTTTGCTGATTATGGTTATTAGAATTATGTATACAGATGCGTATGGTGTGTTCTCCCTTCCCTTTTTTTTTTTTCACAGCGACAGTGATAAAGCTGGGTGTTTGTAGTATCTTTCTTTTCTTTTGTTGATTATGGTCATTAAGTACTGTGAATATAGACACTTTTTTTGAGGGGGTGATATAAGCAGAGGAAAGAAAGAGAAGGGAGAAAAAAAGAGAAAAAGTGGCCAGAAGCCCCCTCTGTACAAATATATATAGTATAGAATAACATATGTGTTGCTCATAACTATGTAGGCCATTGGACAATAATCTTCTGTCCCCTCATAGGGAACTTACTAGTGTAAGACAGACTCAGTAGGTGTGAATTAGTCTAGATATATCTAGCATATAAGTGGGGAGAGAGTGTGAAAGAAGTGTGTTTGTGTGTGTTGTGCTTTTCCCCCTCTCATATGGGTTCTGTGAAAATCTGCTTGTTTAATGCTAGAGGACTGAATTCACCATTTAAAAGATCACAAATCCTGAACTCTTTTCACAAGCAGAATGTTGGGATCATCCTGTTTCAGGAAACACATTTCCACTCAGGCCACATACATGAGATAAGAAATAAATTTTAGCCCACCTGGATCCATGATACATTCCCATATTCTAAATCCAGAGGTGTATCTACTGCAATCCATAAATCTTTACCACACCAAATTTTGGATAGTAGAAGGGGGAAGGACAGAAAGTCATTATTATTAAAGATGGTATTGTATGGAAAAGTGTTCTCAATAATTAATATATACCTGCCAAATTACGATCAAATTAAAACAGGTACACAAATTCTTAACGAGCTTGTGGAGAGAGCAGAGGGAACGATCCTGATAGGGGCGACTTTAACTTTGTCCTTGATCAGGATCTTGATTCTTCAGTATCTCGTTCATATCAAACTAAAAGTCAGTTGAGTAACTTCAAACGATGGCTAGAAGAACGTCGATTAGTGGATATATGGAGGATCCTTCATAAAAATTAGAGAGATTATTCATATTACTCCACAGTGCACAATACATACCACAGATTAGACTTCTTCTTAATGAGTCAAACAGGACTAACACTGTCACCCAATGCGGATATTGGAAGTTTCATATGGGCAGATCATGCCCCAATCTTTTTAAGAATCTCTCTACTTAATTATAAGGAAACAGGATGTTCATGGAAATTAAATGATAATTTGCTCAAAGACGAGAAATGTGAGGCGGAAATTCACTGCATGATAGTTGAGTTTATACAGATTCATGAAATCGATCTAACTTCATACCCCTTACAGTGGGAAACACTAAAGTGCGTACTGCGTGGTCTATTCATTAAACATGGCACTAAACTTAAAGCAATTAAGACCCTTAAAATATCAAGCTTATTGCGGGCGTGGCTAACCGCCGAGCAGCATGGACGTCTGAGACCCCAGCTCCAGCAATGACAGGCACAGACCTCTACAACACCGCAACCCGAACCGACCATCTCACCCACAGAGGACACCCACGGACCGGGCACAAGCCGCGACATGTTCCGCAAGTGCTGAAAAAGCTGACAGAATTCTTCTCACAAGCGCCGGGAGGAAGAGGACAAGATGGTGCCCGCGGCCTAGCACACGGAATGTGTGAATCATATACGGACCTCCTGGACGACGACAGTGCAGAAATCTTCACCCAGGGTGATCCATCCGAGGCCACAACCTCATCCTCACCCTTGTCTGCCAGCAACAGCCCTGCCAAGTCACGAATGCGACTGGATCCGGACAGGCCAGAAAATGAGGTGAGCCCTGCATCTGAGGCCAGAGCGCTGCCAGACACACATACATCACCAATAGCAGCATTCCCCACATCAAATCAACCGATGCTCGACACCACAATGAAGGAGATGTTACTCTCACTACATAGCACAATCCAGGGGGACATATCCCCCATGTTCCACCGATTTGCATCAGAAATGCATACGATGGGGCAGAAGGTACATCATATCGAACGCAAAATCAGGGAAATGACATTAACAGTGAACGACCTGGTCGATGCACAAGACCACACACGCGAAAAACAACAATGGATGAGGGCCAAAATGGCAGACCTCGAGGACCGGTCACGTCAAAATAATGTTAAAATTAGGTGGCTCCCCGAAACCATACTGCCCTCAGACCTCAATTCATACGCCAGGAAAATGATATTCTCCTTATTGCCTGACTTAACACTGGTGGAGACCGTTATAGATCGCATCCACAGACTCCCTAAGCCACCTCACCTCCCTGCAGAAATACCGAGGGATGTATTAATGAGAATCCATTTTTACCACACGAAGGAGCTACTACTCACAAAGGCCAGACACCTGGGCCAACTACCACCACTGTATACCAAATTACTACTCTTTGCGGATATATCACAATATACCCGACAACAAAGGTGACAATTTAATACCATCACCAAACCTCTCAGCAACCACAAGATCCCCTATCAATGGGGATTCCCCACTAAGCTAATGGTCACAAAAAAAGGTGTGAAACACAATATCCACACAGTGGAGGAAGGTCTCCAATTGCTTCATTTGTGGGGGATAATCCCAGAAAACCCCTTCAACCTGAAACCACTCACGGGAAAAAGCGATAATCCTCCCTCCAGAAACCGTGGCACTGATCGTGTCAAATCCACACCAGGCTAGTGGTTTGAACAATATTGCAATATTACCCTTCCTCTTCCGGCCTGTGCCTGCTTGTCGCATTAGTTCCACAAACTCTACCCCCAATAATTCGACCAGCAGACCCCTAGAACTACCTGCTGGACCCTAACTCCTGCCATTGGGCAGGGCACTACCTACGAGTTATTGTTAAAACTGTTCCCCTTTTTGCACCGTTTTGAAGCTTCACATTACCAAAGTTTTCTTCTCTCTTCCATCCCTCTCCCACCTACCCTCTCTGAGAGCATACGTCCCTTCTACAAGTGCAGCCGCTCCTCAGCACTGCCCAAGTGATACCCTCAACTCAAGTCCAGACACTCCAGGAAGCTTCTGAATGGACAACCATCTCTGCAGAACTGTGAGTACCTATTCCACCAACAACCACCAGCACACAGTCCACAATGCCTAAATTCCTCTCGCTCAATGCCAAAGGATCAAACCATCCTGCTAAAAGAGCATCCATGTGGCGCACAGCACAAGACACCCACAGTGAGATTGTCTGCATCCAGGAGACGCATTTCCAAATTGACTCTGAACCAAAATGCAGTAACAAACACTTCTCCCATATTTTTAAAGCATCTAGACCATCCAAAAAGAATGGTGTACTAATAGCCATCAAAAGTTCCATAGCTATCACACTACAAGACAGCCTGATTGACACAAATGGCAGATACTTAGCCTTAAACTACACCATTGACGGCGCCAAATATACCATAGTCAACATCTACACACCTGACTGCAGACAAATAAAATTCTTAAATAGATTACTGAAAGAATCTACAAATTCAAACAGGGATCACTCATCATCTGTGGGGATTTTAATATCACACCAGATCCTACAATAGACACCTCACACAGCACTAGACAGAGAACATCCCCTATGGGGTCCCTACTGACAAAGAACAAACTGTTTGATGTATGGCGATGTCACCACACCACCAAACGAGACTATTCCTTTTTCTCACATAGACATAACTCATACACTAGGATAGATTACTTCCTAGTGGATAAATGGACGTTGCCTACTGTTACCGAATCCACAATATCTACCATTACGTGGTCAGACCATGTACCCATTAGCATCAGTGTCAACAACCTCCCCACATCCTCAGCCACCAGGATCTGGAGAGCAAACCCTTCAATCATCCAATCCCCAGAACACTCCACCTTCATCCGAAACCAAGTAGAAGAATTCTTTCAACTAAACAAGGGATCAGTCCCAGACAACATGGTGATCTGGAATGCCCACAAGGCATTTATAAGGGGGGTCATTATTCAACTAGCTGCCAGAGAGAAGAGGAGGAGATCACAGTGCCTAGACACGCGAGTATCCAATATAAAAACCCTAGAACACCAAAATCAAGCAAATCCCTCACCTGCCCTGAAAGCACAACTCTTAACCCTTAGACAAGAGCTAAGGACTAGAGTTGAGCGAACTTCTGGAAGTCCTTGTTCTGCTGGTTTGGCCAAACTTTGGGACAAAGTCCGGGTTCGGGTCCGGACAGAACCCGAACTTTGTCCCGGACCCCGAACCCCATTGAAATCAATGGGGACCCAAACTTTTAGGCACAAAAATGGCTGTAAAAAAGTCCTGGAAAGTCCTAGAGGTCTGCAAAAGGAAGGAAATGAGGGTAAGGGGGGACAAGTGCCCTACAAAGAAATGGGGACAGGGAAATAACTAAAAGCATTTTTAAAAAAATAATTTCATAAAAAAATCAAAAATGGAGGTGGATGTGGACCATCTTCAAATTGTGTCTGAAAAGTATTAATTAACGGTAGAAGCCATATCACTGTTCTAAAATCATCTTCAAACTGTGTCAAAAAAGTATAAATAAGCCAGAAGAACCCATATCACTGTTCTGCAAGCATCTGGAAACTGTGTGTAACACTTTAACTAAAACCGGGAGAAGCCATACTACTGTTCTGCAAACATCTGGAAATTGTGTGTAACACTTTAACTAAAACCGGGACAAACCATACTACTGTTCTGCAAACATCTGGAAACTGTGTGTAACACTTTAACTAAAACCGGGCGAACCCATATCACTGTTCTGCAAACATCTGGAAACTGTGTGTAACACTTTAACTAAAACCGGGACAAACCATATCACTGTTCTGCAAACAACTGGAAACTGTGTGTAACACTTTAACTAAAATCGGGCGAACCCATATCACTGTTCTGCAAACATCTGGAAACTGTGTGTGAAAATATAGCAGAGAGAAGAACAGGGATATGGGTTCGCTCTGCTATAGTTTCACACACAGTTTCCAGATGTTTGCAGAACAGTGATATGGGTTCGCCCGGTTTTAGTTAAAGTGTTACACACAGTTTCCAGATGTTTGCAGAACAGTAGTATGCTTTGTCCCGGTTTTAGTTAAAGTGTTTCACACAGTTTCCAGATGTTTGCAGAACAGTGATATGGTTTGTCCCGGTTTTAGTTAAAGTGTTACACACAGTTTCCAGAAGTCATAAAGGTTATCTCATCTTTACCACCCAACAAATCCCCGGGCCCTGACGGATTAACAGGGGAATATTATAAAAAATTCACAACAGTCCTAGCCCCCCACCTAGCTCAGGTGTGCAATGATGCTGCCTCCTCCTCTTCTCTCCCACCTGAAATGTTACAGGCACTAATCATAACTCTCCCAAAGCCAGGGAAGGAACCGACACTGCCGCAAAACTTTAGGCCCATTTCCCTTTTAAACTTAGATACCAAGATATATGCTAAGCTCCTAGCCTCTAGAGTAATCGACATTATGCCTACGTTAATCAACAAAGACCAATCAGGCGTCACCAAAGGCAGGCAACCATTTGATGCTACACGCAGACTCATTAATATCATACACCATGCGGAGAGCACACAAACGCCTTCTCTGCTCCTTTCACTGGACCCAGAGAAGGCGTTCAACAGGGTCCACTGGGAATACCTTGAAATAACCCTCCAAATATTTGGCTTCCAGGGACGTATACTATCTGCCATTATGGCACTATATTCCAAACCCTCAGTACGGTTATACACCTCGGAAATTCTGTCCAAACCCTTCCAAATTACTAATGGGACACGCCAAGGGTGCCTCCTACCCCCACTTATTTTCAATCTCCTCATGGAACCCCTAGCCGAACATATCAGATCCCATAAATCCATCACCGGACTAAAAATTGGAGACATAGAGCACAAAATAAATTAATTTGCAGATGATGTAATAATGATGATCAAAAACCCCATTACTTCCCTGGCTTCGGACCAAAATGTATTAGGAAGATTTAGCTGTATTTTGTACTATAAGGTAAACTACACCAAATCACACATCCTAGAACTTGGCCTAGATGCAACAACCAGCACCCTACTTTGCCATAAATACTCCTATTCCTAGGCAGAAGGAGGAATTCCGTATTTGGGCATTACCCTGACTAGATCCTCAAAAGGTCTATTCGAAAGCCTCTACAAGGGACTAAAGCAATTGCTCATTAAAGAAACAACTAACCTCGCTAAATCTGAACTTTCCTGGACAGGGCCTCTGGCTGCGTACAAAATGATGACTCTTCCCAAAATCCTCTATGTGTTCCGCACAATGCCTATACCACTACCAACCACATACCTTGCAGCGCTTCAATCCATAACCAATAAATATGTTTGGCAAGGTAAAAAAAGCAAGATGCCGCCACACTAGACTCATTAAACACAGATCAGCTGGAGGAATGGGAATGGTCGACCTAAAAGACTATTACCTAGCATAAGTCCTTTCTCAACTAAAACCCTACACGCCTCAAAATGGAATCATCTCCCCACTAAACCGCTGCAAATCCTGATCCAAACACTCAACCTACTATCCCGGTATCTGTATGTCTCCAACTGGTTAGGAAACTCTTTGCAATATACCTCTGAGCTTCGCTCTATGCTTCTACACAAAACTTTTAGAGAAGCCCAAGCACAGTATCAGATACCAGGCAAGGTCTTTCTTAACTACCACAGACTCAAACGTTGCCTGAACGCATACTCCCACATAGAAGGCAAACTATCCTGCGAATTATGAAATTACTATTTCTCCAACAGCTCATCTTTGAAAGGAACCTCCTTAATATATACAACCCTACAAGAATTTCCTCAAATCAAAGCCCTTTACGGATTGGGAAGATGACATCCAAAGCCATTTTACTGACCAACAATGGCAGAAAGCTCTCAAAATCACCTTGGCAGCTACTAGCTGCACAGCCCTCTGGGAGTTGACGCACAAAATAATGCTAATATGGTACATGACTCCACAGAGACTAGCCAAGTTCTCATCTACAACTTTGCCCCTCTGTTGGAGGAACTGCAACACCACAGGCTCCCTCTTTCACATCTTCTGGTCATGCCCTCACCTCTCAAAACTCTGGAAAAGTGTAGAAAGTATTCTACAGGAACTCTGCTACATACCCCTCACGCTTACCCCCCAAATGGCGATCCTACACCTGACCATGGTTGTAGTACCACCACCCCTTCACACAGTAACCATCCATTTACTACTGGCTACAAAACTGCTTATAGCCAGAAATTGGAAAAAGGATAACATTCCAACAACTGCAGAAGTAGTGGCTTTGGTACACACACACACCACACATATGAAACCATTACTCACCAAAATCTTAACTCTTGCCACAAACGCCACAACCAATGGTCCCATTGGAAACAATGGTACAATAACTTTTTGAAAAACTGTTGAACTTTGAACATAACTAATGTCTCTACCAGTATGCTCTCCCTCCCTTTAGGTTTTACAAAGTTGAGAGGCTAGGGACAACATAATGAAAACAGTCACATTGATGGAATACACTCAGAAGAACACCATTCCTGCATGTTTACTGTCAATAGATGCCGAAAAGGCATTCGACAGGGTGGGATGGTGTTTTTTGGAAGAGACATTAAAACAACTGGGCTTGGGCCCTAAACTGCTTCAAAAAATAATGGCCCTTTATGTTAGCCCTAAAGCTAGAATACGGACAAACGGTATCCTCTCAGACCCCATAAACATTTCAAATGGGACTTGACAAGGATGCCCTCTGTCCCCCCTTTTATATGTGTTAACAATGGAACACTTAACAACAGCAATCCATAATAATACCGATAATCAAGGAATCCAAGTGAAGGACAATATCTATAAAATGTCGGAATATGCAGATGACCTGCTGATTTATGTAACTAACCCAGTGGTGACTTTATCTAATCTTATTAAAGAATTTAAGAGGTTTGGAGTTGTAAGTAATTTAAGGTTAATTACGACAAAACTGAAGTATTAAATATTTTGTTACCAATGAGAACCCAGCAACTTCTTCAGAACAACTTCCCTTTTAAATGGCAGGAAAAAGCTATTAAGTACCTGGGTATATATATTCCTAGGGACTTAACTAAACTTCGAGAGTTACATTTCTCTCCCTCAATACGCAAAGCTATGATATTACTTCAAAGATATAATAAATCAAATTTCTCCCTCATAGGCAGGATATATATATAATAAAGATGGACATACTGCCAAAGTTACTCTACGTGTTCCAAACAACACAAATAGATCCACCAGTCAGCCTTCTGGGACAGTTGCGTAAGGCCATAAGTAGCTTTCTCTGGGCCCATAAATCCCCACAAATAAAAAGAGAAATCTTAACTCTAAACAATGGGTGACATTAGAGGAAGATATTGTTCCATTAAAACTTAAATCACTTCCATGGATCAACCCCTGTTGTCACCCCGAAGCGAAAGATTTGCCCGTCCTAGTTTCTTCAACATTAAAAGTATGGGACAAACTGATACAGAAAAAACCTCTTTCCTCATATAGCGGACCAATGACGCCATTATTTTCTAATCTTGAGTTCCTACTTGCATTAGAAATACAAACTTTTTTAACCACTCCCCGACCGCCGTATGCAAAATGACGGCCGGGAAGTGGCTCAGTTATCCTGACTGGACGTCATATGATGTCCTCAGGATAACAAGCCGCCGCGCACCCGGGGGGCGCGCATCGCGGCGATCGGTGGTGTGGGAGGTCAGTCTGACCCCCCGCAATACCAATCTCGGTAAAGCGCTTCGACCAATCATGGCTGGTCACAGTGAAATACAGGAAAGCCGTTTATTGGCTTTCCTGTATTCAGGTCTGCAGACCTGAGGAGGGGAGAGCCGATCGGCTGCATCCCTGACAGGGATGGTTTGTGCTGATGATTTATCAGCACAGCCCTCCCTCGGATCGCCACCCTAGACCACCAGGGAGCCTGCCCAGGGACCACCAGGGATGCGCCCACCCAGGACCACCAGGGAGCCGACCAGGGACCATCAGGGAGCCAATCTGGACCACCAGGGAGACGCCCCTAGACCACCAGGTAAGTGACATACTACCCAATGTGGATGGCACTCAGTGCCACCTTTAGATGCCACCCTAGACCACCAGGGAATGAGCCCCTATCAATGTATATGCCCACCAGTGCCCACCAGTGCCCCTATCAGTGCCAACAAGTGACCCTATCAATGCAAACCAGTGCCACATATCAGTGCCCACCATTGCCACCTACCAGTGCCCACCTATCAGTACCCATCAGTGCCACCTATCAGTGCCCAGTGCCGCCTAGCAGTGTCCGTCAGTGCTGCATATCAGTGCCCATCAGTGCTGTATATCAGTGCCACCTCTCAGTACCCATCAGTGCTGCTTATCAGTGCCGCCTAACAGTGCTCATCATCGCTGCATATGAGTGCCTCATCATCAGTGCCACCTCATCAGTGCCGCCTCATCAGTGCCAATCAGTACTGCCACATCAGTGCCCGTCAGTGTAGCCTCATCAGTGCCCACCAGTGATGGAGAAAATGTACGTATTTACAAAGTTTTGTGACAAAAATAGAGAATTTTTTTTTTTTTTCAAAATTTTCGGTCTTTTTTTATTTGTAGCACAAAAAATAAAAACCGCGGGAGTGATCAAATACCACCAAAAGAAAGCTCTATTTGTGGGAACAAAATGATAAAAAATCTGTTTGGATGCAGTGTCGCACGACTGCACAATTGTCATTCAAAACGCAACAGCACTGAAAACTGAAAACTGGTCTGGTAGTAAAGTGTTCTAAGTGCATAGTATTGAAGTGGTTAAAATGGCATAGAAAGGATAATACGAGAATAGTGCAAACTATGAGAAATGGTAAACTCTGTCCAATGGCAGACTTGGGTTCTGATAAGGGATCTAAATGGATGCAGTATTGCCAGTTGAATGCATATATTAAACAGCTGCAACAGGCTGAGCCAGTGGATAGACCCCTGTCAAAGTTTGAACAGTTATTAACGCAGGAACAAAAGCCCTCACATGGTCTATCAATTATATATAAACTATTGAAGCCAGATAGCCCTCTTATAGAATTAACATTCCTTAGAAAATGGAAAATGGAGATAGAGAAGGTAATTCCCATACAGAACTGGGAGAAAGCATTTTTAGTGACACATAAACTATCTATGTCCGCTAAACATCAAGAAATACCTGTAAATTGCAAACTACTACCAGGTGGTATAGATGCCCAGTAGATCTACACAGAATAAATAAGAACTATCAAGAGACTTGCTGGAGATGCGGCAAAGAAAAGGGCACTACGACTCATACTTGGTATCAATGTCAATTAGCATATGATTTTTGGCAAAAAAACTTCCATATTTACCAAGAAACCACTAAAGTAGGTAAACAGGTAAATATTAACACTGCTGTGTTGTCAGTTATCCCAGGATCAATAAAATCCATTAAAAGGGATATCCTTGGATATATGATCACAGCAGGCTCAAACAATTATAGCACGAAACTGGCAAAAAAACTCAGATCTCTCAATAGGAGAATGGGTATGTGAGATGAACGAGATGCAAGCAATAGATAGACTGATCCTACTGGAAGAAAAGGGAATCAACCAAATCCCAAAGAGGTGGCAACAATGGGAAGAATTCAGAACCTCAATGAATATTATAACGTATATACAATAGAATAGATCCTTTGAAGTGGAGGAAAATGCCCCCCCCTTCTCTGTATTTATGTGGATTGTGTATGAAAGGTGACGCATGGACAGACTTTTTCATGATACAATATAGAACTACGCATATAGAGAGATAGCAAGACAGCTAATAGAGAATAAAATAGGGAGTAGAGGCACCCTATGACCGTTAAACGAACCTACATTAAAAATATGTGGAAAATGCAATCCTCGTGGCATAAATGTATTGTGGAAGTTTGTATGTATTTTGTAAAAAAAACATTTTCTTGAAAATTATAACAACAAAAAGAGATTGAGAACAGTTAAATAACCCAAATAAATGGTACTACTATAGTATATATACTCCCTTGGGCATGGAGTTCACCAGAGCTTCACAGGTTGCCACTGGACTCCTCTTCCACTCCAGGACGACATCATGAAGCTGGTGGATGTCAGAGACCTTGCACTCCTCCACCTTCTGTTTGAGGATGTCCCACAGATGCTCAGTAGGGTTTAGGTCTGGAGATTTGCTTGGCCAGTCCATCACCTTTACCCTCGGCTTCTTTAGCAAGCCAGTGGTCATCTTGGAGGTGTGTTTGGGGTCATTATCATGTTACAAAACTGCCCTGTGACCCCGTCTCCAAAGGGAGGGGATCATGCTCTGTATCAGTATGTCACAGTACATGTTGGCATTCATGGTTTCCTCATTGAACTGTAGCTCCACATCAGCACTCATGCAGCCCCAAACCTACAAAAGTGTGTCTTGACTACAAAGTCAAATGCTTGACTGTAGGCAAGACACACTTGTCTTTGTACTCCTCACCTGGTTACCGCCACACACGCTTGACAGCATCTGAATCAAATAAGTTTATTTTTTTCTCATCAGACCCCAGGACATTATTCCAGTAATCCATGTCCTTAGTCTGCTTGTCTTCAGCAAACTGTTTGTGGGCTTTCTTGTGCATCATCTTTAGAAGAGGCTTCATTCTGGGATGACAGCCATGCAGACCAATTTGATGCAGTGTGTGGCGTATGGTCTGAGCACTGACAGGCTGACCCCCCCACCCCTTCAACATCTACAGCAATACTGGCAACACTCATACATCTATTTCCCAAAGACAACCTCTGGATATGATGCTAAGCATGTGCACTCAACTTCTTTGGTCGACCATGGCAAGGCCTGTTCTGAGTGGAACCTGTCCTGTTAAACTGCTGTATGGTCTTGGCCACCGTGCTACAGACCAGTTTCAGGGCCTTGGCAATCTTCTTATAGCCTAGGCCATCTTTATGTAAAGTAACAATTCCAATCCTCAGAAAGTTCTTTGCCATGAGGTTCCATGTTGAACTTCCAGTGACCAGTATGAGAGGGTGAGAGCTATAACACCAAATTTAACACACCTCCTCCCCTTTCAAACCTGAGACCTTGTAACACTAACAAGTCACATGACACCGGGGAGGGAGAATGGCTAATTGGGCCCAATTTGGACATTTTCACTTAGGGGTGTACTCACTTTTGTTGCCAGTGGTTTAGACATGAATGGTTGTGTATTGAGTTATTTTGAGGGGACAGCAAATTTACACTGTTATACAAGCTGTACACTCACTACTTTACATTGTAGTAGTATGTCATGTATTCTGCGTTTTCAGATGTAATACAATATTTACAAAAATGTGAGGGTTGTACTCACTTTTGTGAGATACTGTATATATATACACACAGTGTATTGAGTGTATACTATATATCAGTGCATTCGGGGGTGCACCCTCTCCTCTTCTTCTACCTCTGTGGCCTCTTCTGCAGAATTGTCCTCTGAATCTGCAGCGCTCCCTAAGTGTAAAAGGGACTACGCAAGCCGTCAGGCTAAAAGATGCCATGCGGTGATTGAGTTAGTCTGTCATGAGGACAGGAGCCACACTGGGGCAGAGATGCTGTCAGCTCTGCGGGGGGGGGGGGGGGGGGGGGGGC
>BLSH010224060.1:138913-151750 GCA_018402905.1 Glandirana rugosa | reverse complement strand
CCCCCCCCCCCCCCCCCCCCCCAGACTCAGAGGTGGTTGACGCCATGACAGCTTGAGCCAGTAATGATTGTGTGTGACAATGGCACCAACCTTCTCTCTGCCCTCTGACAGGGACATTTGACACATGTTCCATGCTTGGCACATGTCTTGAATTTGGTGGTGCAGCGTTTCTTGACCAGGTGCCCAAACTAACCAGATATCCTGAGGTAAGCCATAAAAGTCTGTGGTCATTTCCGGCATTCATACAATGCCAGTGCCCGTCAGGCTGACATTCAGCGGGAATTCAACCTGCTCACCAACCGCCTCATTTGTGACATGCCCATCAGGTGGAACTCAACATTGGCAATGCTGCAGTGGATGCATGCACAGCAGAGGGTCATCAATGAGTACCTTTGTGAGCATGGCACCAGCACAGGCTCAGGGGTGCTTGGCTTCTTCTCGCCACGTCAGTGGCTACTGATCAAGGATGCATGCACTATCCTGTCACCATTTGAGGAGGCCACAAGGATCGTGAACAGCAACAATGCATGCATCAGTGACACTGTCCCTCTAAAATTCCTTCTGGAGCACACAGTTTGTAGAATCTTGAACAGGGCATTTAAGGCAGAACAGAGGCAGGAAGAGGAGGACTTACTTTCCTCTCAAGGACCCTTTTTGCAGAGAGAATTCCTGCAGAGCCGCCAAACACACAGGAGGAGGAGGCGGAGGAGGATTATTGTTTCAACATGGATGTGGAGTATAACACACAGCAGTCTTCAAGGGATCATGGTTTTCAGTCCCCAGAAACCCAAGGAGTTGTACGTGGCAGGGAGGAGGTAGTTCCTGATAATGTCATCCTCAGTGACCCAGAGGATACTCATGCCTCCTCAAACTTACGCTGCATGGGCTCTCTGATTCTGAAAAACCTGCGAAAAGACTCTAGGATTCGTGGTATCAAGGAGAGGGATCATTACTGGCTGGCAACCCTTCTTGATCCACGTTACAAGGGTAAAGTTGCAGAGCTCATCCTGCCTGCGCAGAGGGAGCAGAGGATGAAACATCTTCAGGATACCTTAAAGAAAAGTTTGTGCAATGCCTTTCCAGACCCTGGGAGGTTACCATGTCCTGGTGCTGGACAACATGTTTCTGAAGCTTCGGTCGTTCAGAGGCAGAGCGAGGGAGAATGTGGCCGGCTGACAGATGCCTTTTTTTCAGTCCTCGGGCCAGATAGGTTCAAGCAACCATCGTCAGCTTCTGCATTATATGGTGCAGGAATATATAGGGGCAAGAGCAGACTTGGAGACCTTTCCAACTGAGCATCCACTGAGTTACTGGGTCTTGAGGATGGACCACAGCCGGATCTTGCTGAATATGCAATTGAGTTACTGGCCTGTCGTGCATCCAGAGTGCTTTCTAAAGAGAGATTCAGTGCTGCTGGAGGGTTCGTTACTGATCAAAAAGTGCGCCTGTCCACAGACTCGGTTGATAGGCTCACTTTTATAAAAATGAATCAGTCCTGGATCCGCAGCTATCAAGCCCCTGATGCAACTGATTACATTTGCTAGGGACCTGGGATCCCTTTAAGACTGTCACTGCTCCTATTCCTCTGTCCGTAATCCAGAATGATATTTTATATTTAGGGCACCACCAACAACCAAGGCCCAATTTTTCAGCACCTGGTTTAAAGGGGCATATCATCACAATTTTTAAACTAATTTACAACAGCAGGGCCCGCTCCTGCACCCAACAAGAGTAACTGCAAGGGGTTACAGGGTTCTGGCACCGCCAACACCCAAGGCCCAATTTTTCAGCACCTGTTTGACTGGGGCCTGTCATCACAATTTTTAAAATAATTTACAACAGCAGGGCCCGCTCCTGCACCCAACAAGAGTAACTACAAGGGGTTACAGTGTTCTGGCACTGCCAACACCCAAGGCCCAATTTCTTAGCACCTGTTTGACTGGGGCATGTCATCACAATTTTTAAAATAATTTACAACAACGGAGCCCGCTCCTGCACCCAACAAGAGTAACTGCAAGGGGTTACAGTGTTCTAGCACCGCCAACACCCAAGTCCCAATTTTTCAGCACCTGTTTGACTGGAGCATGTCATCACAATTTTTAAAATAATTTACAACAGTAGGGCCTGCTCCTGCACCCAACAAGAGTAACTGAAAGGGGTTACAGTGTTCTGGCACCGCCAACACCCAAGGCACAATTTTTCAGCACCTGTTTGACTGGGGCATGTCATCACAATTTTTTAACCACTTAAGGACCGGAAGGATTTCCAGCTTTAGGACCGGAGCCCTTTTTGCGATTCGGCACTGCGTCGCTTTAACTGACAATTGCGCGGTCGTGCGACGTTGTACCCAAACAAAATCTGCGTCCTTTTTTTCCCACAAATAGAGCTTTCTTTTGGTGGTATTTGATCCCCTCTGCGTCATTTCTGATCGCCGCTATAAACAAAAGAAGAGCGACAATTTTGCAAAAAAACCCAAATTTCTTACTTTTTGCTAAAATACAAATCCAAAAAAAAATTATAAAAAAACATTTTTTTTCACCGTTTTTGGCCGATTTATATTCTTCCTCATATTTGCGATAAAAAAAAATCGCAATTGGCGTTTATTGATTGGTTTGCGCAAAAGTGGTCGCGTTTACGGATGATGAGAATTCATTTTTGGGGTTTTTATTTTTTTTTTATTTTTTACTAATAATGGCGCCGATCTGCGATTTTTAGCGGTACTGCGATATTTCAGTGGACATGTCGCACCATTTTGACACTTTTTTGGGACCATTGGCAATTATACAGCGATCAGTGCTATAAAAATGCACTGATTACTGTGTAAATACCATTGGCAGTGAAGGGGTTAACCTGCAGGGGGCGCTCTAAGGGTTAACTATGTTCCCTGGGCGTGTTCTTACTGTGGGGGGACTGTACTAACAGGGGAAGGGAAGTGGTCACAGCCTTCATGTACAGGAAGGCTGTGATCACTCCCTTCCCCCTCTCACAGAGCGGAGGTCCGTGTTTACATACACGGACCTCCGCTCATTCGCTCCGGGGGGGCCATCGCGGGTGGCCGGCGGCAATCGAAGCCGCCGCACCCGCTCCCTGGCCCCCCCTGGACACAGTGAGCGCGCGGGCGCGCCTCCGGCGGCGCGCGCGCGCTCACTAGGCTCGATCACGCGGCCGCCGTCGTATGACGGCGATCCGCGTTACAGAGCCATCTTGCCGCCGTCAATTGCCGATTGACGGTCGGCAAGTGGTTAAATAATTTACAACAGCAGGGCCCGCTCCTGCACCCAACAAGAGTGACTGCAAGGGGTTACAGTGTTCTGGCACTGCCAACTTTTAAAATAATTTACAACAGCGGGGCCCGCACCAAAAGAAAAAAAATGCGTAGGGTTCCCCTCAAAGTCCGTAACGAACCCTTCAGGTCTGGTATGTATTTTAAGGAGAACTCCGCCCAAAATAAAAAAACCAAAGCACCTTGTCCTCATGTTGTACCCTATACCTATTCACATAGGCGGGGTTGGGATCTGGGGGCCCCCTTATTAAAGGGGGCTTCTAGATTTTGATAAGCCCCCCTGCCCACAGACCCAAACAACCACCAGCAGGGGTTGTGGGGATGAGGCTTTTCTCCCCATCAACATGGGGACAATCTACTTTAAGGGCAATCTCAAAGCATCCTCCCCATGTTGAGGGCATGTGGCCTGGTATGGTTTGGTGGGGGGTGATTGCTCGTCCCCACCCCCCCTGCCATGCCAGGGCTGCGTGCTCGGATAAGGATCTGGTTTGGATTTGGGGGGGACTCCATGCCTTTTTTTTCTAAATTTTGGTGCGGGTTCCCCTTAAGATCCATTCCAGACCTGAATGGCCTGGTACAGACTTTGAGGGGACCCCTACGCAAATTTTTATTTTAGTTCGGGTGGGGTTCCCCTTAAAATAAATACCAGACCTGAAGTGTCTGTTACGGATTTTGTGGGGGAACCCTACGCAATTTTTGTAAAAAAATTTGGAGCGGGGTTCCCCTTTAAATCCATACCAGACCTGAAGAGAAAGAGTTATACCATAAGTCTGATTTGGCCCAAGTGGGGGTTGCCAATTAAGGTGAGAGTCCATTTCACCTGGTGGAGGGAGCACCTTGCACTTTGCTAGCTTGGTATTTGCACATTTGATAAGAAGCATCACAGAAGTTTACACTGAAGGAAGATCATCAGTGACCAAACCTTTTTCTGGATTTTTTTTTTTTTGCTTTATTGCATGAAGCATTTGTTTATTATGCACGTATATATTGGCAGCACTTAGCACTTTTTTGACAATTATAGAGACTTTTTTTGGACTTCAATCATTTGCATGAAATATTTGTTTACCTTGCACAATACACATGGAGCACTCAGCACTTTTTGTCAGCACCTTTAGGGTGTCCATTCCACATCATTTTTCCACTTTTTCCAATTAAGGATTCATTTCCCGATATTCACATCTTGTGCAACTCTTATTATATTATTAGTCACGTTTGCTTATTTATTATTTATATATTTATCTGTTTATTGATGCATTTATTAACTGGTAGCACATCCACACCATTATAATTATCAACTGCTCCTGAAAAACAATTGATTTAAAAACTTTTTTTTGCATTGATACATACCCCTAGGGCAGGAGCCAAGTCCCCATACACTTTTTATGGCAATAACTTGCATATAAGCCTTTAAAATTAGCACTTTTGATTTTTTATGTTCAAGTCCCATTGATTTTAATGGCGTTCGCGTGTTCACACACATTTTTTGCCTGTTCGCAAGTTCTGGTGCAAACCGAACCGGGGGTGTTCCCTACTGATGAGATTATTAAAGTTATTAAGGACCTAGCATTAAATAAATACCCTGGCCCAGGGAATACTATAAAACCTTTAGTGACATTTTAGTCCTACATCTGCAAGAAATCTTTAACATAACAGCATCTCCTGGGTCTTTACCGACAGAAATGCTTAAGGCCTTAATTGTCATGCTGCCCAAAGCTGGAAAGGACCCCACTACTCCACAGAATTTCAGGCCCATATCTCTTTTACATGTGGATCTTAAGATCTCTGCAAAGGTTATTGCCAATCGTACTGCTGATGTGATGCCAAATTTAACCAATTCTGATCAAGTTAGATTTGTGAAAGGAAGGCAGGCACCTAATGGCACCTGTAGAATACTAAACTTACTTCATGTAGCTGAAAGTCAGAAACTTCCTACTGCCTTCTTAGCATTAAATGCTGAGAAGGCCTTTGGCAGGGTGCATTGGGGATATCTGAAGGCTTCTTTGATCAAATTCAGATTTAATGGTTTCATTCTCTCAGACATCTTAGCTTTATACACGAAACCAACTGCACAAGTTTTCACATCCTCAGTACTCTCTGATGCCTTCACCATCACAAACGTCACTAGACAGGGATGTCACCTGTCCCCTTTGATCATTTCTCTGGTAATGGTACCATTTGCGGAATCCGCCAGAACTTCAATGCCCATTGTTGGTATCCAATTAGCTGGCAAATCCCATAAATCCCAAAAGATGTTATTATTGACCTTTTCTGATATACCTGGTGTATGCGCGACAATTGAGGCCTTTAGTGCTATTTCGTATTATAAAATGAATGTATCCAAATGTCAAGTTTTAACGACACATATTAACAATAAGACCCACACTAAATTGAAATCCCTATTCCCCTGCAACTGGGAGTCAGATAGAATTCAATATTTGGGTATTCAATTGACTAACAAAACTTCCCGCCTACAGTATCTCAGAAGAGTGAGTACACCACTCACATTTTTTTTAAAATATTTGATTATATCTGTTCATGTGACAACACTGAAGAAATTACACTTTGCTACAATCTAAAGTAGTAGGGGAGTATACAGTGTGTATAACAATGTAAATTTGCTGTCCCCTCAAAATAACTCAACACACAGCAATTAATGTCTAAACCACTGGCAACAAAAGTGAGTACACCCTTAAATGAAAATATCCAAATTGGGTCCAATTAGCCATTTTCCCTCCCCGTTGTCATGTGACTTCTTAGTGTTACAAGGTCTCATGTGTGAATGGGGAGCAGGTGTGTTAAATTTGTTGTTATCGTTCTCACTCTCTCATACTGGTCTCTGGAAGTTCAACATGGCACCTCATGGCAAATAACTCTCTAAGGTTCTGAAAAAAAAGAATTGTTGCTTTACATAAACACTGAAACTGAGCTGCAGCACGGTGGTCCAGACCATAGAGCGGGTTAACAGAACAGGTTCCTCTTCTAAAGATGATACACAATAAAGCCTGCAGTTTGCTGAAGACAAGTAGATTAACGGCATGCAGGGGCATAACGATAGGGGTTGCAGGGGTTGCAATTGCAACCGGGCCCCATGGTCCAGGAGGCCCATGTACCTCCCTTGTACACCTGAATAGGAGGGATAGTGGGGGTGGCATTTAGAGGAACCAATCTCCTCCATTTTCCTCTATCCAGTTTACTTGTCTTCTGTTGTTCCCAGGGTCCCTGTGTGCTTCCCTGCCCCCCCCCCCCCCCCCACAGAGCTGCTGTCTCCCCCCTCCTCTCTCCTGCCAGCTGCTGTAGAAGATGTGTCATGAGGGAGAGATGGGAACAGGTCAGTAAATTTGTCATTTACCGACTCCTTCCTTTTCTAAATGAACAGAGTCAGTGATTGGTACACAATTGGTTCATTCATAACTGAAGCTTAGTAAACAGTTTTTACTATACTTCCATTTCTGAATGAATGGAAGGCTTGGTGCACAGCTATTCCTGTCCATTCATTCTGTGCAGCTGAGGTTACACAGATGGAAATTGAGAGCTGAGGTTTGTTTAGACCCCTGATATCTCATCAAAGCCCCCAACAGAGCTCCAAAAAAAAAATGTAAAAAATTGTAAAAATAAAATTGTAAAATAAATAAAAGGAAATGGTAAAAAAAGAATACAATTAAAATAAAAATTAAAATTACTGACACCAGTGAGGGAACTACCAGGATTGCAAAGGTTGCAATTGTGACCGGGCCCTGGCATTTCACCACCATGGGAAGGCCCGAAGATTGCAGAAAGGGGGCCTGCTGCAGAACTTGTGAAATGGCTCCGCTGTGGTACTGTAATAAAGGGACCCACAATAGGAGTAAAGGGCCCCAGGATCAGTGGGAAGAGGGAAGATCCCTGGTCAGATGTCAGGGGGCCATTCATAATTTCTTGCACCGGGGTCCTGAAGGTTCTAGTTATACCTCTGAATACATGGATTACTGGAACCATGTCCTGTGGTCTGATTACTTATTTGGTTCAGATGGTGTCAAGCGTGTGTGGCTGCAACCATGTGAGGAGTACAAAGACAAGTATGTATTGTCTACAGTCAAGCCTGATGGTGGGAGTGCCATGGTCTGGGGCTGCATGAATGCTGCAGACACTGGGGAGCTACAGTTCATTGAGGGAACCATGAATGTCAACATGTACTGTGACATACTGAAGCAGAGCATGATCCCTTCCCTTCAGAGACTGGACCGCAAGGCAGTATTCCAAGATAACGACCCCAAACACACCTCCAAAATGACAACTGCCTTGCTAAAGAAGCTGAGGGTAAAGGTGATGGACTGGCCAAGCATGTCTCCAGACTTAAACCCTATTGAGAGTCTGTGGGGCATCCTCAAATGGAAGGTGGAGGGGTGCAAGGTCTCTAACATCTACCAGCTCTGTAATGTCGTCATGGAGGAAAGGAAAAGGTACTCCAGTGGCAACCTGTGAAGCTATGGTGAACGCCATGACCAAGAGAGTTAAGACAGTGCAGGAGAATAATGGTGGCCACACAAAATATTGACACTTTTGGCCCAATTTGGACATTTTCACTTAGGGGTGTACTCACTTTTGTTGCCAGCGGTTAAGACATTAGTGGCTGTGTGTTTTTATTTTGAGTGGACAGCAAATTGATGCTGTTATACAAGCTGTGCACTTACTACTTTACATTGCAGCAAAGTGTAATTTCTTCAGTGTTGTCTCATGTAAAGATATAATAAAAGATTTACAAAAATGTGAGGGGTGTACACACTTTTCTGAGATACTGTATATGAGGCAAACTATAAAAGGCTTCTCCACTCAGTTCAAACTAAACTTTCACAATTGGGTAAATACAAGATCTCTTGGCTGGGGTGACTTGCGACCTTTAAAATGGTAACCTTACCCAAAATTCTTTACATATTTAGAACGGTACCGATGCCCCGACTGGCTCATTTCTTTATTGCACTTAATGCTTATTTGAGATCATTTATTTGGAAGGGAACTCAAGCAAGGATCTCTTTTCCCACTCTAGTCAAACATAGATCAATAGGAGGAATGGGTGTACCAGTAATAAGGAACTATTATAAGGGGGCTTTACTGGACCAATTGACAGCTTGGATGGTTCCGGTTCCAGTTAAACAATGAGCTATGATAGAACAGGCGATGATAAAGGGTAGAAATCTTCAAGCTCTACTGATAGCCGTAGCCACTAATCATCCGATTTACATACCGGACCATCCTTCCATCAATGCGTCTCTGACAGCTTGGAAGGACCTTTTAAGCATAAATAATGAACAAGCTCAAATATCTGTATTAGATATACCACTCCAGACTTTTGCGTTCTTAATACCGGGCCATGGGTAGAAAAAGGTTACACCACCTTCGCGGACCTTCCTGATGATATTAAGCAAAAAGATGTATTTAAAATCTCCCAAATCCAGGTGTGGCTTGGCGCATGGAGGGATAGGACACTCAGAGACAGAGCTCCCGCTCTAGTCGCTCTAACACACCGCTTCACCAGTCTCCAAACCGCCCAGGGACACTGCGATGAGGAGCAGAGGCAGCAGTGTAGGCTCCAGGAACACCAGCGAGCAGCAATCGGGCAAAATAGCTAGTTTCTTCCAGCGCTCCGGACCGACAACTAGAAACACGCCGGCTTACAAGATGGCAGCGAAGGACAGCGCAGCTGCACACGACGGCCCTCAGGTACCATCCAGGCACCGCTCACACTCTCCACAGGGCTCTGAAGTGGGATCCACTCGATCAAGATCAAGGAGCCCCTGTCCTCAGTCTCACAGTTCTAGAGTAGGTTGGGATATGGAGGTATACATTAAATCGCTCCCCACAAAACATGATTTTGAGGCCTATATCAATAGGCTGGAGCGCTCACACAAGAAGGAGATAGCGGAACTGTGGAGGGACTTGTGTTACCACATGGAGGAGATTGAGCATTCAGTGGAGGACACAGTCACTAAGATTAATGAACATGAATGCATTTTACAGACACATACTGTTCAGATTCAACAGATTCTTTATGGTTTGGACGATCAAGAGAACAGGAGTAGACGCAATAATATTCACGTCCGCGGCCTGCCAGAGACCATCAGATCTGGCCTCAGCGGTCACTTTCATTTTCAATCATCTCCTTAATAAGCCTAGAGATTCTGTCATTGACATTGATCAGATTGACAGATCCCTGGGGCCTAAGAATCCTAATGCTGCCTTTCCTAGGGATGTGATTTGTCAGATTTATTGTCATCAAGTTAAGGCAGACATCATGCAGGCCGCACGCACACAGGATGCAATTCTGTTCAATGACCACCCGGTGCTGCTGTTGGCAGACTTATTGAAACAGACTCTGCTGATGATGAAAGCCCTTAAACCTGTCACTGAAGCATTACAAGCAAAGAAAATAAAATATAAATGGGTTTTCCATTTCATCCCTCTGCCACCCACAACAGCAAGCCAGCTACCTTCAGGACCCTCGGGGACCTGGCCCACTTTCTGGGCATCTTTGAACTTCCTCAAATTGGTCTCCCGGATTGGTCTCTGAAATCAGCGACACCTGGACTCCCTCTCTCTACTGGATGGCAGACCCAGAAGGGTCACAAGATATCTCACTCCAAGACTTCCAAATCCTCAGCTGGATGAACTCTGCCCCCCCTCACTTAGTGAGGCAGGGTTTTTCTCTTTCTTTGCCCCCCGGAATTGAATGGACTGGCTGCATTGGGCCTACAGGGTAACCGGCTGCTTCCCCCCTTATACATCATCTTAGGCCCGGGGCTGATCCTCTGCAGCCTCCTGTTTACCAGCTCAGGACTTGCTCGCATTGCGGGCTTTGGTTGGGTTGTATGGTTTGGTTAAAATAAGTTCTTACTTAGTTACATGCTGGTGAAGCTTTACTTACCATTCCATTTATTTTTTTATCTTTATTATCTCCCTATGGGAGGTTGAATTCAGGCTGGGGGCCGGGGGGGCTGGGGGGACCTGGGGGCTGCGGCTAATGGTGGTGCGCTCTCCGGGGTTGCCTGGCCCTCCCCTGGTCTGCCAGGCCCAAAACAATTTGGGTAGCGTGGATACACTTAGGCCGGGGCTGGGGTCTCGGATTGCTTCTCCCATGCAGTTTACCCCCACTTTAGGGTGTACCGAGGCTTAATTATCTCTGTTAAGAGTTATTTAATCTTTGTGTTCTGTATTGAAACTGTTGACTTTGTTCATTATCACTGGTGGGCATTGCCCTCCAACTCTGGAGGATGTGCTCTTTTATGCTATATACTTGTTTATTGGTCTGCTGCGGGTCCCTTTTTGCCCCTCGCCCTATTGTGGGTGGGGGGGACAGGGAGGGCCCGGGTGGAAGGACACCTCTCTTTCCTTCTTTCCTCTTCTTTCTTCTTTTCCTTCTAGAGGATCCTTGGCTCACAAACGCACCAGATGGGTTTACTGGGTCAGGGGATTGGGGGCCTTTCCACTTAGTTTAGTTAATAGCCCTTCTCTGTATGCCCCTTGGCGTCCTCCGTAGCTTTGAAAGTATCGTCCCTTAATTGTAGGGGACTCAACACTCCGGAGAAAAGTCATCAGGTACTACGTCATCTCCACTTAGCTCTGTCCCAGATTATTCTCCTACAAGAAACCCAATTTAGCAAAGACTCATTACCTCAGTTACCTATTAAGCATTATGATACCTGGGTCCAAAGCACAAATCCCACAGCTAAATCTCAGGGGGTCTCAAAAGCTATTCATAATTATTTTCAACATGAGAGTCTGGATACCTGTACTGATCCTCTTGGACGTTATCTTTTCTTAAGAATTAAGCATCAAAATTTTATTTTTAAGATTGCTAATGTTTATCTCCCCAATCAGGACCAGGGTGCTTTCCTCTCCTCCGTGACGGCGCACCTGCAGGAGTTCGGGACTACTAATCTGATCCTGGGTGGAGATCTGAATGCCGCCTTGGTCCCCAGAGTCGACTCGTCCACGGGTAGGTCTCACATCCCCACCTCCACCCTGGTCAGAATGTGCAATGAGCTCGCCAATCTTACTTTCATGGACATCTGCAGGATACTTCACACTACTGAGAACTTGGAACCGAAATGTGAGATAGGTTTGAAAGTATGGTCTGATCACGCTCCGGTCCACCTTATGCTGGGACGGATACCTAGTTCGCCTGGCAGAGCCACTTGGTGTCTTAATGATAATTTACATTCTGACCTTGCTTGTACTTCAGATATAGCGAAGGCAATCTCTGATTTTGTGTTTACACATAAAGATGATGTGACTCCTGCAATGACTAAGTGGGATGTGTTGAAGTGTGTCCTTTGAGGGATTTTCATACAAAACGGTTCCAGGTTGAAGAAGGCCCGCACGGCAGAAATAAAACGTTTATTTGCCTTGATTGCATCACTAGAAGCGGATCACAAGCGTTCCCTGGACCCTATGTGCCAGGTTGAACTTTCTAATGCACAATGAGATCTACTACGTTTATTAACGGAGATGTCTCTAGTAGCTAGGGATAAAGCAAGACATATATACTACAGTCAGGCTAACAAGTGCGGCAGGCACTTGGCCAGGGTGATCCACCCGTGCCAACATAAACAGAATGTCCCTCACATACTCTCCTCGTCCAACAGTAAAATCTTAGATAACCTGGCCATAGCTTCGGAATTCCGATCATATTACTCCTCGCTATATAATTTACGGTCGGGTCTGCATAACCCCGCATCCTCACAAGCTAACTCGCACCAGTTGGAGGAATATGTTAGGGAAACAGCCTTGCCATCCCTGACAGAGGAGGAAGCGGTGGAGTTGGATGCCCCCCTTGCCTCTTCTGAATTCTTAGCCATTATGAAAGACCTAAAGAATGGGAAGAGGCCTGGGTCTGATGGGTACACCCCGCGTTTCTATAAAACTTTTGCGCCCCTGCTTGCTTCCATTATGGCCCGTGCCTTCGAGGAGGTAGGGAAGGGGAATCTTTTCTATTGCCAAATGTTATTAGCTCAAATAGTGGTCCTTCCCAAACCAGGGAAAGAACCTATATTGTGCGGTAACTTTAGACCCATCTCGTTGTTAAACAAGGATCTTAAATTGTTTTCTAAGATTATAGCTAGAGTTGAGCGAACACCTGGACGTTCGGGTTCTGCTGGTCCATCCGAACTTCGGGACAAAGTCCGGGTCCGGGTCCGGACGGAACCCAAACGATCGCACGGACAACGAAGCCTGGGCCTGGGCCTGAAACAGGGCTTCAAGCCTACCTGGTCGTCTTGGGCTTGCAGGTCCACAAGCGAGTTGAGATCGATATTAGAATCTTTTGTTAAATTCTAGGAACAAATTGTTGCTCTACCCAGATTTCAATGGCGTGTTATATCCAAGAAAGGGACCAAACCCTTCCTGGTGATAAACTCGATTATTGTAAACCGTTATCTTTTCTAAGGGGAAGGGATGGAGGAGCTTCCGTGCCCGGTATTACCTTCGTTCGTCCCCGCGTTTTCAAAATATCTTTGCGCCCCACATGGGTAGTCTGGGTCCGGAGAAGGGTAAGAAATCCAGAAAGTATTACCGATTCTTAA
>BLSH010224060.1:115569-134716 GCA_018402905.1 Glandirana rugosa | reverse complement strand
TCTCTAATTTCTGCTATCTGTCCTCAGAGCAACAGCACAGACAGCAGTAGTAAAGTAATCTATCTCAGGATGCAGGATCAGGTCTTAAAATGTCTCAAATCTGTCCCTCACGCAGTCAGCTACCTTTCCCTACACTAACCCAAGGAGCATGTGACTGCAGCACTGTGACTCCAGCTTATAAAGAGGCTGGGTCACATGATGCACTGGCCAATCACAGCAATGCCATTAGTAGGCATGGCTGTGATGGCTTCTAAGGGCAAACCAGTGAAACACTTGTTGATTGGCTGCCCTGCAGCTTCTCAACACGTGGAGTAAAATAGCAGAACCCCGGACCGAACCCGAACGATTTTTGAAATGTCCGGGTCCGGGTCCGTGCCACGGACACCCGAAAGTTTGGTACGGACCCGAACGTTACAGTCCGGGTTCGCTCAACACTAATTATAGCCTCTCGACTCGACCCCAATTGCTGGTACTGATCCACGGGAATCAAGTTGGGTTTGTCCCTGGTCATGAGGCCAGGGACAACACGACAAAAATGCTTCACTTGATCTCATATGCCCAACAAAACACATCCCTACCTGCCTGGTGGCGTGTGACGCTGAAAAAACCTTTGATAGGGTCAGTTGGCCCTTTTTGCAAACATCGCTCGAGCAAGTAGGGATGGGACCTACACTTTTGTCCAAAATAATGGCTCTACAAGGGTCCCATGGCATCGGTGCTGGTGAACGGGGTGTAGTCGGAGATGTTTGACATTCGGAATGGGACAAGGCAGGGGTGCCCCTTGTCCCCCTCCTATTTGCTATCACCATTGAACACCTGGCGCAAGCTATCCGTAAAAGTGATTCTATCCACAGGATCGCCACTTTGTCAACTGACTCCAAATTGTCCTTATACGTGGATGACTTGCTCTTGTATGTTACTCAACATCAACTTAGCATCCCCTCAATCCTGCATGAGATAGAGCATTTCAGGCAATACAGTAACTTTAAACTCGATCTAAACAAAACTGAGGTATTGGATGTCTCCCTACATACCCAGACTCAGCTCACCCTCCAACGGAATTTCCCATTTTGGTGGCAATCGAAATCTATTAAATATTTGGGTACTGAAATTCCCTGCCATTTTAATGAGATGTATTCTCTCAACTACAGCCCGCTGCTAACCAAAATTCGCTGTTCTCTAGAGTCATGGCACCAGCTCAAAATACCATGGTTCGGGAGGATGAACATCCTTAAGATGGATATTCTACCAAAACTCCTATATTTATTTCAAGCCCTCCCTATTATCCTACCAACTGCCTTTTTCTGCACTATTAGAACTTTAGCCATCAAGTTTTTATGGCAACACCACCCATCCAGAATTAAACACAAGATTCTTTGCTCCGCCAAAGCACAAGGCAGGATGGGCCTCCCTGACTTTGAGACTTATCACGCCGCCTCACTTTTCTCAAGAATGCTGGAGTGGTTCTCAAGACCCTTAGTGAAACACTCTCTCCAAATAGAACAAGATTTATCCCCATAAGATTTGCGTTCGTTATTTTGGGAGCATGGTGCGTTTCATAGATCTATGACGACAATATCTCCACTCACATCTGCTGCATTGTCTCTCTGGTACAGGCACAATCTCACGTATGCTCTATCTACCAATCCCAGCCCGCTAACCTCTTTATTTTATTTATTTTTTTAATTTAAGTTTTTATTAGAAATATATAAGACAGTAGAAGTAGCATATACAAATTTCACAGTCAAGATTCAAGTGACAAGCATATTGAACAAGTCAGTGTACAACTTAAAAGGCACATCAGTAAATGCATGAATTTGTAAGAAGTAAAATTGAGAAAAAGAGAAGAGAAAGATTGAAAGGAACCGTATAACAAATCAGCCTACTTGAGTTTGAGTCAGATGTTCAAGAAATATGGTTTACAATCAGAATTAGGTATCAAGGGGTATGAAATGTAGGAAACTTAGAGATCTAGGAGCCATACTGGGAGCGGTCCCATGAGTCCCAAGACTTGTTGAATTGAGTTAGAGTGTTCTCATTTGAAGCCGTGAGGTATTCCATGGCTCTGATCTCTCTTATGTTAGTTAAAAGTTGGTTACTTGATGGGGAAACTGTAGATTTCCATAGCTTTGGAATGGAACGTCTAGCCGCTGTTAAGATATGTCTGGTTAGGACTTTAGAGGATTTAGACGTCCCCTTGATGGGATGGCCTAAGAGGAGGTGTAGAGGATCCAAAGGTACGTCTACCTCCAAAACCTGGACTAAAATCTCTCGAACCTCTTCCCAAGGACAATCCCAGAATATATGGTATAGGGAACCTCTCTCCGTCTGACATCTCCAACATAACTCTGATAAGTCTTTATTTATGGCGTGTAAAGTTGTTGGGGTCTTATACCAAAAAATCAAAATCTTACATATGTTTTCTTTATACACTATGCATCTGGACGTCTTGGATGCATTCTCCCAGATCGACCTCCATGTATTAATAGAAATCGATCTATTGAGAGCTTTCTCCCATTTTCCCATATAGCTGTGAGCGTTCATCTCCGAAATAGGGGAAAATAGCAGCAGTCTATACAATGTAGAAATTAGGTGAGGTTGATTTGATCCCTGCATGGCTAATCTCTCAAAGTCTGTGGGTTGGTCTAACTTTTTCGACAGTCTTGAAGAATAGAAAAAGTGTCTAAATTGTAGGTATGAATAAAAGGACTGTGATGTTAACTTATTATGTTGATTCTGCAGTTGTCCAAATGTCCACAGACCTCGGGTGGTTGGGTTAATAAGATGGTGGATCTGGAACATTCCTTGCGTGGCCCATGGCAACATCTGGGGTCTGGAAAGACTATCTGGGATGTCAGGGTTATACAGTATGTTGGTTAAGTATGAACAAGAGGAGGTCAGGACTCCCTTATCGTTACATTCGTGCCATATTTTCCTAGTGAAAGCCACTGAATTTATATGAGTGAATTTGTAGCGAATGTCAGGTTGGGTCGGAGACATGGTCAGAAGGGAAGACAGGTGTATGGGATATACCGAGGAAAGCTCAATCTCAGCCCATCTACTACTCGGCTTCAGATCCATCCAAGATAAAGTTTGGCGAAGATGGGTCGCTAGGTAGTATTTGGTCACATCTGGAACCCCCAGGCCGCCCTCTCCTTTTGGGGTCATAAGTATTGTGCGTTTAATTCTGGGCTTTTTATTTTGCCAAATAAAGGTGAAAAAGAGGTTCTAGAACTTCTTTAAATGGGTCTTAGATATAGGGATAGGCAAGGTCTCAAAAAGATATAGAAGTCTGGGCATGATTGCCATTTTAATGACGTTTATTCTGCCCATCAGGGATATATCAAATGGCATCCATTGATAGATAAGGGATCTAATGGAATTCAGTAATGGTTCAAAATTTGCTGAGTATAATTGGGAGTAATGCGGGGTTATATAGGTCCCTAGGTATTTGATGGCCTGCGAGCACCAGTGATAATTGTAGTTTTGTTTCAATTGTGTCAGCTGGGCTTCAGGGATATGTAGTGGAAGGGCTTCTTTCTTAGTGGTATTGATCTTGTAACCAGATATGTCACTAAAAAGGTGTAGCAAATCGTGTAGAACTGGTAGAGTGATGTGGGGATTCGATAAGTAGGATGTCATCTGCATAGAGTGAGAGCTTAAACTCTTTCTTTCCGACTTTGACTCCTTTAATGTCCGGATGGGACCTGATGGCTGCCGCTAGGGGCTCTAAACAGATTACAAAAAGAAGGGGGGATAAGGGGCAGCCCTGCCTCGTACCATTATAGATTCTAAAAGTGTCAGAAAGTGCATTGGGAAGTCTCACTTGGGCAGAAGGTGATGAATATAGTGCGGTGATAGCTTTAAAGAAAGGGCCCCTAAAGCCCACATGTCGGAGAGTGTCCAGCATGTAGGGCCAGCTGAGCCTATCAAATGCCTTTTGTGCATCAAGGCTTAAAAGGAGAGCTGGGCATTGAGAGTTGTTTATAAGATCTATCAGAACTATTGTCCTTCTAGTGTTATCTCCCGTGTGTCGTGCTTGGATAAAACCTACCTGGTCTTTGTGTATTAGTTTTGGGAGGATTATTGCTAAACGATTGGCTAGTATTTTTGTGAAAATTTTATAATCAGAGTTAAGTAGGGCAATGGGTCTATAATTGTATGGGGAAGAAGGGTCTTTTCCTTCTTTTGGTATCACTGTAATGTGGGTATGCTGGAAGTGTGGGTGAGGAACCTCACCCTTCATTAGGGATGAATATAACTTTAATAGTGTGGGGGCAAGCTGTGTATGGAATTGTTTGTAGTACAGATATGTGAGACCGTCAGGTCCCGGTGTCTTGTGGGAGGGAAGATCTTTTATGACCCCATCCAGCTCCTCAAGTGTAATTGGAGCGTTAAGTGATTGTCTATCCGATGTGGACAATTTGGGTAGGTATGTTCCTGACAAAAACTCCTCAGATTTTTTCGGGTTGTATTGCGGGTGTTGATGAGGGGATAGGCAGTTATATAATTTGCTGTAGTATTTTCCAAAGGTGGCTGCTATACCCCTGGGGCAGAAGGTAGGTGTCCCATCCGACTGACATATAAAGTCAGGTGGGCCACCGCCCGACCTGGTTCCCAGTCTGTTAATAAGCATTCTATGGGGTTTATTGGAAAAGTGATAACATTTTTGCTTCATCCACTGTGTATTTTTGGACATTTCCTCCATGTCTAAGGCTTTGAGTTTGTCCCTAAGTTGTATTACTTCCCTCAAATTTCCTATAGAGGAACAGTGTGTAAGTTTGCTTTCAGCTCTTTGGGAATTTGTCTGAGAGGTAGCCTCCCGTTTGATTTTGGCACCGATTGCTATAAGTTGCCCTTTAATGACCGCCTTATGGGCTTCCCATAGGGTGGAGATCTGCGAAACTGAGCCTTCATTAAGTTTGAAATATTCATCTAGAGAGCGGGTGATAGTTGAGATGACCTCTACGCATTTTAATAGGGATTCGTTTAGACGCCATGGAGCCTTGTGTGGGGGAGAGCTAGTTATGACCAAATCAATAGATACTCCATAATGATCAGACCAAGTATTGGTAATGATGTCTGAGTCTCCCATCATTTGGCCCAGGGGACCGGAAAGTAAAAAGTAGTCCAGCCTCGAAAAAGTGTGGTGGACTGGGGAGAAAAAGGAAAATTGTCTCCCCGTGGGGTGGGCGACTATCCAGGAGTCTAGCAGATTATGATCCTTCGTCCACTGGCGAAATGATGAGGACTGTTTCACAGTTTGTTTGGAGGGTTGGTGGCCACGGAGAGATTTCCTGTCCCTAGCTGGGGACATTATCAAATTAAAGTCCCCTCCCACTAGTTTAAACCCGAACATCGGCTGTTCATTTGTTTGGGGAAACCCAAACATTATGGGGCATTCATTGCAACTTTGCGCGCCCCATAATGTTTTCAAATGGCGGCGAATGCCGTCCGCTGATTGGCCAAAGCATGCACATGACCTGCATGCTTTGGCCAATCAGCGGGTGGCCTGCTGTGAGAGCTTTGATTGGCTAAAGGCAGGGTGCCTTTAGCCAATCACTGCACAGCAGGCTCAATCCACGCACCACACTATATAAAGCTGCTTGTACAGCGGCTCTATGTAGTGTGTCGGTGTTGTTAGAGAGAGAGCGTAGGTTCCTGAATACAGGCAGTTTAGATAGCTAGCTTTAAAAAGTTGTTAAAAAAAGAAAAAAAAGTCCAAAAAATAGATAGCTAACTAGATAGATAGTTATAAATCTAAAATATATCTGTCAGTTAGTGCAGACAGGTTAGTGTAGGGGAAAAAAAAAAAATATATATATATACAGTGTACTATATATCAGTGTACACTGTACATATAGTATATAGTACACTTGACGTGGTGTATTAAAATATATACAGCCTTGTATATATACATATATGCACACACAGCGTATTGCGTGTGCACTATATATCTTTCCATACGGTATATAGTACACTTGACATGGTGTATTAATATATATACAGTTTTTAACCCCTTAACCCCCAGAGCCCTTTTTAGAAAATTACTTAGAACCCCCAAACATTATGTATTTTTTCAAACACCCTGGAGAATAAAATGGCAATCATTGCACTACTTTTTGTCACACGGTATTTGCGCAGCGGTCTTTCAAGCGCTTTTTTTTGGAAAAAAAATCACTCTTTTGAGTTAAAAAATAAGACAACAGTAAAGTTAGCCCAATTTTTGTATATTGTGAAAGAGGATGTTACGCCGAGTAAATAGATACCATACATGTTATGGTTGAAAATTGAGCACACTCGCAGAATGGCGACAAATTCCAGTACTTAAAAATCTCCATAGGCGACGCTTTAACATTTTTTAACGGTTACCAGGTTAGAGGTGCAGAAGAGATCTTTTGCTAGAATCATTGGTCACACTCTGGCGATCGCGACAATACCTCACATGTTTGGTTTGAACACCGTTTTCATATGCGGGCGCGACTTATGTATGCATTTTCTTTGCTGCACGAGCTCACGGGGACGGTGGCACTTTTTTTTTTTTTAATTTAATGTTATTTTATTTTTTCTTTTAACACTGTTCCTTTAAAAAAAAATCTGATCACTTTTATTGCTATCACAAGGAATGTAAACACCCTAGAGAATAAAATGTGATAGCAATAAAAGTGATCAGATTTTTATTTTTAAACAAACAGTGTTAAAATAAATAAATAAAATAAAATAAACAAAAAAATAAATAAATAAAGTGCCACCGTAACCGCAAGCTTGCGCAGCAAAGAAAACACATACATAAGTTACGCCCACATACGAAAATTATGTTTAAACCACACATGTGAGGTATCGCCGCAATCGCCAGAGTGTGAGCAGTAATTCTAGCAAAAGACCTCCTCTGCACCTCTAACCTGGTAAAAATTTTTAAAGCGTCGCCTATGGAGATTTTTAAGTACCCGAGTTTGTCGCCATTTAAGTCAAAAAAGCATTTTTTTCCAAAGCGAATGCGCTTGAAAGACTGCTGCGCAAATACCGTGTGACAAATAGTATTGCAAGGATCGCTATTGTATTCTCTGGTGTGTTTATAAAAAAATATATAATGTTTGGGGGGTTCTAAGTAATTTTCTAGCAAAAAAAAAATTTTAACTTGTAAACAAGTGTAAAAAAGGGCTCAAGGGCTTAAGTGGTTAAACTAATTTAGACAGCAGGTCCCGTTCCTGAGTCCAACAAGAGTAACTGCAAGGGGTTACAGTGTTCTGGCACCGCCAGCACCCAAGGCCCAATTTTTTGCCACCTGTTTGACTGGGGGATTTTATCACAATTTTTAAATTAATTTACAACAGCAGGGACGTGGGGCTCCCCCAAAATCCAAACCAGCCCCTTTAGGTCTGGTATGGAAATTAAGGGGAACCCCGTGTCAAAATTTAAAAAAAAATGACGTGGGGTTCCCCCCAAAATCCAAACCAGGCCCTTCAGGTCTGGTATGGAAATTAAGGGGAACACGCACCAAATTTTTTTTAAAATGTTGTAGTGTCCCCCCCAAAATCCAAACCAGGTCCTTCTGGTCTGGTATGGATTTTAAGGGGAAGCCTGTGCCAAATTTAAGAAAAAAATGGTGTGGGGTCTGCCCAAAATCCAAGCCAGTCCCTTATCCAATCACATAGCCCTGGCATGGCAGGAGGGGGTGGGGACGAGCGGGCACCCCCCGAACCATACCAGGCCACATGCCCTCAACATGGGGAGGATGCTTTGAGGTCGCCCCCAAAGCACCTCGTCCCCCTGGCCGGTGGTTGTAGGGGTCAGCGGGCAGGGGACTTATCAGAATCTTGAAGCCCCCTTTAATAAGGGGGACCCCAGATCCCAAACCCCCCCTATGTGAATAGGTATGGGGTACATCTTTCTTACTCCATCTTCTCCTGGCCCAGGCCTTCTTCTGGCCTTCTGCTTCTTCTTTTAGTCTTCTCGCTTTCTCTCTTTGTCTTCAATCTTCAATCTTCATCTTCATCTTCTTTCTTCTTTCACCGTTGCCGCTCTCTCCACTGCTGCAGTCTGGCCCCTGCGCGTCTCCCAGAATGGGCGGTCTTCACAATGACAGTACTTTTATATGAAGGGGCGGGGCGACCCAGTGACATAACTGAGTGAACCCGCCCCTTCTGACGTCATGTCATGTCAGAAGGGGCGGGTCACCCATTTACATCACCGGGTGGCCCCACCCCTTCTTGTAAAAGAACTGTCATTGCGAAGACCGGCCATTCTGCGAGACGTGCAGGGGCCGGGCTGCAGCAGCGGATAGAGTGGCGGCGGTGAAAGAAGGAAGAAGATGAAAATGAAGATTGAAGACAAAGAAGCAGAAGACCAGAAGAAGGACCGGGCCAGTAGAAGATGGAGGAAGAAAGAAGAAAAGAGCTATTTTACAAAATAAAGGACTTTTCAAAAAGTGCCTCGTTTTTTTTTTACACTACACTCCTTTTTTGGTGAATGGGTAGGGGTACATTGTACCCCAAACCTATTGACATGGGGGGGCCGGGATCTGGGGGAACCCTTATTAAAGGGGGTTCAAGTTTTTTTTAAATTTGGCGCGGGGTTCCCCTTAATATCCAAACCAGACCCGAAGAGCCTGGTTTGGACTGGGGGGGAACCCCACACACTTTTTTTCAGCGATTATTTTTGTATATTGCCGGGAACCGCCAATACATTACAGCCGCAATTTTAAATGACAATTTTTCCTATGGAAATGTCATTTTGCTCTGGCTATGTTCTACACCTCACAAAGATGCACCCTTTTTTCACACAGACTAAGGACACCCCCCAGGCACAATATTTAAAGGAATTAACATTTTCATTTTTTTTCACTTTAAGCATTATTAATATCACTGCTCCTGAAAAAAACGATCGATTTAAAAACTTTTTTTTTTCTTGTTGGCTTCCGGTTCCAGCGCCGTATGGAGTAGCAGCACTCTGCTTCAGCTCCCGCTCCACGGCCGAATACCTGCTTATAAAACCTGCCCAGGGCACCACTAAGTACACCCAGCCACTCAGGCAGCATCCCCAACACCCCCTCTGCACCCAGGCATGGAGCGGTACCTCGGGAAAGGAGGCCCGCGAGTCGCGGCGGCCCAGCCACAAATCGAGGCCGGGGATGCGGCCTACACGGCGAGCGCGCCAGGTGCTGCCGCTGCGGACATGGACGTGAGCAATCCATCCACATCACCCGCTCATTTAGGAGACTCGGGCACCTATGAAAAGATAGCCCAAGCCGTAGCTGCAATTTTAGCACCAACTATCACAGCTACGGTGGAAAAAGTCATCAGTGAGGGCATGATGCAACTTAAAAAAGAACTGGGGGAACATAAAACACGCATAGATGATGCGGAGCACAGAATAGCCAACATTGAAGAAGAACTTTATCAATCTCATATGGCAGAGCAGGCCCAAACCAAGACCAACCAGTATATTCTGCAAAAGCTTGATGACCTTGAGAACAGGTCGAGGAGGAGCAACCTGCGTTTCGTAGGAGTACCAGAGTCGCTTCAGCCCTCAGCCCTCATGGAGTTCTGTGCGAAACGCATCCCGGAGGCCTTAGGCCTGCCTAGGCCCTGCATGGTAGAAAGAGCCCACAGCATAGGGGGCTTGCAATCTGATCGCAAGACCACACGGACAATCATTGCCAAGTATTTAAACTATGCTGACAAGGCGGACATAGTCCTAAAATATAGACAAGCGAACCCACTTCTCATTGATGGCGTAAAAATTCTAATCTGACTATCCACTCGAAGTATCAAAAAAGCGCAAGGCATTCCAACAAATATGCATTGCTCTGCATCAACGCCAGATGAAATTCTCCCTGCCATTTCCAGCAGTCCTGTGACTAAAATCCGCAAGCGGAGAGCAACTCACTTTCCATGACCCTCAAGAGGCAGAAAAATTTCTCCGCTCCATCAATACCGAGCAGCAACCTAACAAACCGCAGTGAGCATCCACAATACCCAGATCTCTAAATCAACGCAGTCCTAGGGAGGATTCACCAAAATGACTGAAACCTTCAGAATCTCATCAGGCGGGAGATCTCCGCTGACAATTTTCAACTTGCATGACTATGTTTTATCTCTCTCCTGGTCTTTACAGGTTTCCTCTGTAGATGGCGCTCACATCGCCACCCGCCTCCTAGTCCTCCTCCAAAGACCCCCTTCTTGTCGACCACAATAATCACAACATGGTATGTTGAATTTGTTCTCTACATATACCCCTTATTTGTTAGGATTTTAAAGGCAATTTAAACTCATAATCATTTAGAAAATTACAAAATGTATTTATAAAAAGATTGATTATTATTGCGATAGATTTGTACATAAAAACAAACAATTAGATTTCCCTATTACAAAAACAGAGACCAATTGATTTCTTTGTTACAGAGATCAGTCATATACATGTATATATAGGAGGTGATATCACCCAGCCAAGATGGCCCTGAGACAGTTCGATGACCATACAGTGGAAGGGTATCTCCTACGCGTTTCGGAAAGACAATAAAAATTCCTTCTTCAGGGAACAGATGTCACCTTCTTTGTAGAAATAGACAGTGTACATGCTAATACCATCGTATATAATTATAAACCAACATATGAAAAATGCTTACATCTAATGACATACATTTCAATCCACTTACATTGTAATACAGTGTTGTGCTTCCAGATGGTCCTATTCCCGGGAAGCCCACACCTCAATAAAGGTCCCTTTCCCCCTATGTCAGGATGGGAGGCAAAAAATGCCAACAGCCGGTGCAAAAAATTGTTCCCAGGAGGTTCTAAATGAAAACTATGGCAGAGAAGAAAGGAACATTCATTGAGAAAAAATTCCTTTGGTACGATGTCTGAGCTAACTAAAGCTCCTAATTACATCATGGTTAAATTTGCTTACTATTTCCTGAGAGTGTTGTTGGATCACAGGGAAGTCCGATTTGCAAGGGTGTCACAGAGAGAGCCCCCAATGGTCCCTAGATGGAGTTCCCCGACAGGGGAGGTATCCTTCCCTCCAGCCACCTACTCCTCTCAGTCTGGTCTCCTGAGGAACCTGCTTCAGCCTCAACCAGATCGGCTGATTTGAACATGGGGCCGGCTCCCATCCCCGGCGTCTTAAGAAGACCGCGCATGCGCCGGCACGTCACAGGAAGTGCGTCACCGCGTGCAGCGTTATATCCGTTTCCCCGGACGTTCCGGAAAAAAGGGATAGGGTAGGGTCCAAGACTTGTAACTGACAGCGCACTTGTGCGACAGCTCCACCTACTGGGGAGGAACAGTACCTCACCATTCTGGGCTGTCCAGTGAGCCCCAGGGCAGCATATCGCCAAACCACAGGGGCCCCTCTTGCGCTGGACATAGGGGGGACCTGAAAAATTCCCGAAGTCTGGCACCCGGGGGATCACCACTGGGAGCACAAACTGCACTTCACAGAAACTCCACTACAATGCAAAGCAACATTTTCAGTTAAGACATTTCAAATCAAATTGATATTATCAACAAACAATCATATGTCACTTATATTACAGTGATTTTGAACTTTTTAATTTCACTTCAAAAACTCCTCCAGGTAGGAGGTAATCCATCAAACTAGGGTAAATCCAGGGTGGGGGAACCCCGGACCAGGGAACAGAGGAAAACCGCCCAAAGGAGATCCAGCCTACAACCCATGAAGTCCAAATAGATAATTGGAGGAATAGGAAAAAGGAAGGAGGAGAGGAGAACCAGAAAAAGGGAAAGAGGAGAGAAAAAGAAAACAGGGGAAAGGAAAAAGGAGTCCAAATTCTTGTTTGTCACAATCTGTTTTAGTCCGTTTTGCCCAAGCTAAAGCCCTCCAAGAAGGGCCTATATCTCTCGGCTTCTTTTAAACCCGGGGGGGTGGTGGCCCTAAGATGTCTAATCCAGCGCATTTCTTGCTGGAGAAGGGTCTTGTTCCAATCACCCCCCCCCCCTGCGCGGAACATGTATCCTATCCAGAGCTGTGAATAGGATATTTGGCATATGATAATTGTGGACTTTGGCTACATGTCTCCCCAACAGGAGATATAGATTGCCTATTCTCATGCCCTGTAGGTGCTTGCTTATCCATGCTTGAAACTCCTGTTTTGTTTTTCCCACATAGAAGGAGCCGCATTGGCAACGGGCCAAATAAAGCACTCCCCTTGTGTGGCAATTTGCAAAATGTCTTGCCTTGAAGATTTCTCCATTTGGTAGTTTTATGGAGCCTTTGCCACCAATGAAGGGGCAACATGCGCATGACCCACAGGGAAAAGTACCCTTGTCCGCACATGGGTCCCCTCGGTTGTCCCCTCTGTACTCACTCTGGACCAGCCGGTCCTGTAACGAGACTGCCCTTCTGAAGGTAAACTGTGGGTGTCTACCCACCAGATTCCCCAGGATGGGGTCCTCCCTAAGTATGGACCAATTCTTACTTAGTATTGTGCGTATCTTGTCATGTTCTCGAGAAAGCCTAGTAATTAACCTAGTAGTTCCAGTGTCAGACTGTCCCTTACGACCCATTGATTTGAATATTAATTGATGTCTGTCTAGGTCTTTGACCCTGTTGTAAGCCTTCCTCAATGTTGTCCTGGTATAGCCTCTATCCCATAGCCTTTTATATAGGGAGTCAGCTTCTGTTTTAAAGTCTTCAAACGAAGTACAGTTACGTTTTAGTCGTAGGAATTGACTATAAGGTGTAGATTTTTTTTAGGGGTTCTGGATGAAAGCTATTCGCATGTAGTACCGTGTTACTGGCAGTCTCTTTTCTATATAGGGTGCTACTTAATTTGCCCTCACTATCTTTTTGGATAGAAATGTCCAGAAAACGAATTCTGCTCTCATGATGGGTCATGGTAAAGAACAGATTCATCTTGTTCCTGTTCATTTCCTCCAAAAAGTTATACAATAATTCAACTAATCCATCCCACACTAGGAATATGTCGTCTATATATCTTTGCCATACCACGACATGCTCAGTATATCTAACAAGGTCATCACAGGACAACAACTCTTTTTCCCACTCCCCCAGGTACAGGTTGGTGTACGATGGGGCACACGAGGTCCCCATCGCCACAACCCGCACCTGGAGGTAGTGGGAGCCCTTGAACATAAACACATTATGTCGAAGGACAAAATCCAACATAGTCAAAATAAAAGCTTTGAATTTACACTCATGAGTTGAGTGCTGATGCAGGACTCTCTCCACTGCAGCAACCCCAAGATCGTGGGGGATGCTGCCGTAGAGGGACTCCACATCAACCGCCACCAACAGGGCCTTATCTGGGATCACCATATTTTCCAAAATTTGAAGTAAATGAATTGTATCTTTGGTGTATGAGGCTAGTCCCATGACATGGGGTCTTAAATGCCAGTCAATGAATTGACTTACAGCTTCCGTTAGACAACCATTCCCGGAAACGATGGGTCGTCCCAGAGGGTCCAATAAGTTCTTGTGTACTTTTGGGAGGGCATAAAGGGTTGGAGTACGGGGATGTCTAGTACGTATAAAGTCCCACTGTTCCAGGGTAAGAATACCTCCTTCTCTTGCCTCATCCACCAAAGTATAAAACTGATTATGAAAACTGTCCACGATCGCTGCAGAAATCTTTCTGTAGCAAAGGGGATCATTTAGAATTTTCTGGCACATGCGTTCATATTGGTCATTGTTCAATATTACAATATTTCCCCCCTTGTCCGCCAGTTTGATTGTAATGTTAGCATTATTTTGCAGTAATTTTAAAGCTTGCTCTTGTTCGGAGGTAAGATTTCCTCTATGCATGGTAATTTTCATATTTTCAATGTCCTTAGTTGTTTGTCGTACAAACAAACCCAAGGCTGGATTCTGTGTCAAGGAGGGAAATTTGTGTGATTTCCTTTTGAACCGACCTCTGTCGTCTCTGCTAGGGGCTTCTCCCCCCTCTCCCATATCCTCCCCCTCCACCTCCTCCTCCTAAACAGCCTCCATCTCAGTCCAACCACTTTCCTCCAGCAGTAGGTTCAGATCTCGTAATGCCCTGAAGTCCGCCGCTTTGAGGTCAGGGGTCATTTCTTCTCTGTATTGGTTCTGTTTGTAATGGAAACTTTTAAACAGTAACTTTCGGGCAAATAAATTTACATCTTTTATCAATTCAAATTTATCCACACTTCTGTCAGGGCAGAAGGAGAGGCCCAGAGCCAGGACCTCCCTCTCTGCCTGTGACAGATCGTGGGATGACAAATTGATTATATTTAATTTTCCTTGATCGGGGGTTTGGTTGTGTATGCTTCTATCCCCTTCTGTATCGTGGATGTGTGTGTTGGGGGTGGGACCTTGTCCTTCTCTAAAAAAGTGCCCGTGGGTGTCATCGGTGTCTTTGGGATAGCTCCCTGATCTTTTTTGTTTTTAAACATTTTGGTTGTGATGTGTGTATTATTTGTGTTCCCTTTCCCCAGTACATTTTGTGATCTCACCATACTGTGTCCACCATTTTTGGTGTCTTGTATATCTTCTGTGATTCCCAGGTCTGTAGTGCGTTTTTTTATGGGTTGTGATCCATCCTTTTCTAGTTGTTTACGTGTAGAATTTTTCCTTTTCCCAGATTGTCGTCCTGTGTGCAAGGAAGAGACTGAAGAGGAAGAATAATTAGAGGGTGTATCAGAGGAATAACCTTTATCCGTATTGCCATTTCCTGGTCTCTTCATTTGTGTTCCCCTTTTAGGATGGCTAGAGCCCCATTTGTATGCTCTACCTTCACTAAAAGCGTTTTTGTCTCTTCAGTACTTTTTTCTTTTTTCTGAAGTATGTTTTTGCTAAATTCTTCTAAGTGAGTCTTTAATTTCTGTTCATATACACTATATTCCTCATGGGTTTTAAGAGGAATTAATCTGCTATATATAATATCTATCTCTTTATCTAGATTTCCTAATGCTTTTCGATATTCATCCTGCAGAATCAGCATCAGGTCCCTGGAACAATCATTCAATTTCATTTCCCAGTTGGATTTTAACCACTTGCCGACCGCCAACCGCAGGTTGACGGCGACAAGGTGGTTCGTTATCGCAAATCGCCGTCATACGACGGCGGCTGCGATAACGCGCACTGTGAGCGCGCGCGCGCCGCCGGAGGCGCGCCCGCGCGCTCACTGTGTTCGGGGAGGGCCAGGGAGCGGGTGCGGCGGCTTCGATTGCCGCCGGCTACCCGCGATGGCCCCCCCGGAGCGAGTGAGCGGAGGTCCGTGTATGTAAACACGGACCTCCGCTCTGTGTGAGGGGGAAGGGCTGTGATCACAGCCTTCCTTTACGTGAAGGCTGTGATAACTTCCCTTCCCCTGTTAGGGCATCAACTAATACAGTTAGAACACGCCCAGGGAACATAGTTAACCCTTAGCGCGCCCCCTGCAGGTTAACCCCTTCACTGCCAATGGCATTTACACAGTAATCAGTGCATTTTTATAGCACTGATCGCTGTATAAATGCCAATGGTCCCAAAAAAGTGTCAAAATGGTCCGACATGTCCGCTGAAATATGGCAGTACCGCAAAAAATCGCAGATCGCCGCCATTTTTAGTAAAAAATAAAAAAAAAATAAAAACCCCAAAAATGAATTCTCATCATCCGTAAACGCGGCCACTTTTGCGCAAACCAATCAATAAACGCCGATTGCGATTTTTTTTATCGCAAATATGAGGAAGAATATAAATCGGCCAAAAACGGTGAAAAAAAATGTTTTTTTATATTTTTTTTTTGGATTTGTATTCTAGCAAAAAGTAAGAAATTTGGGTTTTTTTGCAAAATTGTCGCTCTTCTTTTGTTTATAGCGGCGATCAGAAATGACGCAGAGGTGATCAAATACCACCAAAAGAAAGCTCTGTTTGTGGGAAAAAAAGGACGCAAATTTCATTTGGGTACAACGTCGCACGACCGCGCAGTTTTCAGTTAAAGCGACGCAGCGCCGAATCGCAAAAAGGGCTCCGGTCCTAAAGCTGGAAATCCTTCCGGGGCTGAAGTGGTTAACTCACTGGAAATATTCTCCAAAATGGGGAATATTTGTATCCTTAAACCTATAGGGTTGATATTTTCCCTTATATATCTATCCAAGGATCTGATGTGCCAATGCAGGGCTGATTTTTTCTCCAATCTTTTGGTTAGAGAATAGAAAAGTGAGGATAGATCTGAAATGACCTGTTCCTTGGCTTCATAGTTGCTCTGAATTTGGGTCATGAGGTTTTCCCATCCCTGGCCCAATAGGTCCCCCATCCCAGAGGCCCCGTCCATAGATCACCTTCACCGCTATTGAAAGATAGAAAACAAGTAAAGTCTATCTATCCATCCACACCTGGTATCAACTACAGGGGGTCACTTGTTTATGAGGGTCCACAATTTAGAAAAAGGGGATACCTCGCTATCTATGCCTCTTCTTTATGTAAACAAAAGAAGCAGGCCAAACTTTAATTTTTTTGTCACCCCCTGTATACCCCACGGTGTATACTATTTTTTATTATTGAGGCCTGGAGGAATCCACCCCAGTTTGGGAAACGATACTCAAATGGGGTTGGGTGTGTTGTCCACCCTATATGCGTAAATGCAGAGGAGTATCTCCACAAGCTGGGGTGTATATTGCCATCATCCCTTATATTGGTCACTACATATACCCCTTATTAGTTAGGATTTTAAAGGCAATTTAAACTCATAATCATTTAGAAAATTACAAAATTTATTTATAAAAAGATTGATTATTATTGCGATAGATTTGTACATAAAAACAAACAATTAGATTTCCCTATTACAAAAACAGAGACCAATTGATTTCTTTGTTACAGAGATCAGTCATATACATGTATATATAGGAGGTGATATCACCCAGCCAAGATGGCCCTGAGACAGTTCGATGACCATACTGTGGAAGGGTATCTCCTACGCGTTTCGGAAAGACAATAAAAATTCCTTCTTCAGGGAAAAGATGTCACCTTCTCTGTAGAAATAGACAGTGTATATGCTAATACCATCGTATATAATTATAAACCAACATATGAGAAATGCTTACATCTAATGACATACATTTCAATCGACTTACATTGTAATACAGTGTTGTGCTCCCAGATGGTCCTATTCCCGGGAAGCTCACACCTCGATAAAGGTCCCTTTCCCCCATGTCAGGATGGGAGGCAAAAAATGCCAACAGCCGGTGCAAAAAAGTGTTCCCAGGAGGTTCTAAATGAAAACTATGGCAGAGAAGAAAGGAACATTCATTGAGAAAAAATTCCTTTGGTACGATGTCTGAGCTAACTAAAGCTCCTAATTACAACATGGTTAAATTTGCTTACTATTTCCTGAGAGTGTTGTTGGATCACAGGGAAGTCCAATTTGCAAGGGTGTCACAGAGAGAGCCCTCAATGGTCCCTAGACGGAGTTCCCCGACAGGGGAGGTATCCTTCCCTCCAGCCACCTACTCCTCTCAGTCTGGTCTCCTGAGGAACCTGCTTCAGCCTCAACCAGATCGGCTGATTTGAACATGGGGCCGGCTCCCATCCCCGGCGTCTTAAGAAGACCGTGCATGCGCCGGTGCGTCACAGGAAGTGCGTCACCGTGTGCAGCTTCATATCCGTTTCCCCGGACGTTCCGGAAAAAAGGCATAGGGTAGGGTCCAAGACTTGTAACCGACAGCGAATTGAATTTGTTCTTGCCGTTAATCGTTTGTTTACTTCCTTTTTCATGTCTCACCTTCTGCTTTTCATATGTGCTCTACCATAGACAACTTATGCTCACCACCTACATTTAGCCATTCCAATTGGTATTTGCAACAGTTATCGAGCCTCTCAGGGGCCCACAACCAAAACTGCTGTATGGCCGGTGGTAGGGAGCGGTTACTGTCTGCGAGCCCATGCGGAAAAAAAGCGAAGCACAGACACGTTATGTTTTGGACATCCCATTTGTTTACTTCTGCAGTTTTAATTTGCACCTCCGACTCCCCCTCCCTCCCCCTCAGCCCTCCTACACCCCCCTATCTGCGCTCCAGGGAACACCAAAATATACTCTATAGACACAAAATACACCGCTCTTGTCTTACTATTCTTTTACATGTCCCGGGATATACCCCTACACCTTCATATCAGGCCTAAGACTCTCACCATCCGCCCCATTCCTAAAATGTACTTCATGGAATGTGAAAGGCCTTAGGTCTCCCATCAAGCGGATGAAAGTCCTAAGGCATCTGAAAAGGCTAGGCACAGACATAGCACTCCTACAGGAGACACATTTGAGGCAGTCTGACTTGCAGCGCCTAAGAAAACTCGGGGTAGGAACAGTAATAGGCTCCGACGCTATAGGTCACAAAGCCGGAGTAGCCATTTTAATCCACAAATCCCTCCCTTGTGAAGTACTCTCCTCCTGCTCGGAGATGCAGGGCCGTGTACTGACAATCCACATTCGCTTATCAGGCAAAGACGTCCTGATCACAAATGTTTATGCCCTGAATTCCCCGGGAACCCCTTTCTTCCAGGATCTGACTTCTAATATAATGAAATCACCGCAGACCCCCCACATATTGGGTGGTGATTTTAACTCTGTCTCTCACCTAGCAGACAATAGATCGTGCCCTAAAAGATCCCACCACAACCCCAACACTTTAGCAACCACTCCACTGGCTAGTACCTTAGAATCTCTTCACATGACTGACGTTTGGCAACACCTACATCCTTTAGAGAAGGAATTTACTTTTTATTCCAACCCTCATAAGTAGAGTTGAGCGAACCTCTGGAAGTTCGGGTTCTGCTGGTCCGGCCGAACTTCAGGACAAAGTCCGGGTTCGGGTCCGGACAGAACCCGAACGTTCGCACGGACCCCGAATTCCATGATCGGTCACCTCACCAACGATTTCACAACCCCAACACCACCCTAGAAAATCCCGTGCTAGATAACAGACGATCCACTCTCTGTCTCAATTTTAGTGGTGGGTTATACACCCCCCAGACGCCACTAAAGTAATATAATCTTCAGTCTAGGACCTTCTTTCCCCAAGGGCCCCTTAAGTCCCGTATTTGTAAACACTAGTCCTGCAGAAACGGACTATTCGCTTACACCTAACAGTCATGTGCCGGGACGTAGAGGCTCGTCCTCCTCTCATGAAGTGTTCCCTCCCTAAACACCTAATTTTACCGATGAGGC
>BLSH010224060.1:37654-66385 GCA_018402905.1 Glandirana rugosa | reverse complement strand
TCGCTCTCTCTCTTTCTCCCTCTTTTCCCAGTCCCCCCTCCAATACTTTTGAGGAAGCTGGGTCATGGGTTCTATGAGTCCCCTGTCCCCCTACTTAAGTTGGGCCAACTGTCGGATCCCAACAGGGGGATTCGTGATCTCGGGAACTAGCTGACCTTTTAAGAGCTACCTCCTGTTTGCTTGTGCCCCAAGCTCCTAAAGGTTTAAATGACTAACAAACCAAGCTGAATACCGAAAAATGAGAAGTTTTGTTTAGCTGATCTCAATCGCTAAGGTTTATGTTGTTACACGGTTATACATGGCTCCCTTTGACAGTATATACACACTAGATACAGTCGATGGAGCCCTATTACGACACTATTACGTGAATATTAAAAGTATCCATGCTATCTTTTCAGTGCTGATTGGATATTGTAACTCCACTTCTTTATAATGTACTGTTGTCCAAAGAAACTTCAATAAAAATATTAAACAGAAAAAAATGCTCATGCAACTAGTAGTTCAGTGTAGGTAGATTGAGCTATAGATTGTTTGTATGAGGACATATATTTACAGATATGAAAGAGTAGAGTGTTAATGAGGGTGGTTCTTTCCCTTTTCAACCACATTCCATCTTTCACCACTTAACTGTGGAAGATTTACCCCTCTTCATGACCAGGCCAATTTTTGTGATATGGCACTACATTACTTTAACTGACAATTGCACAGTCATGCAACTCTGTACCCAAATAAAATGTATTTCATTTTTTCCCCACAAACAGAGCTTTATTTTGGTGGTATTTGATCACCACTGTATGTTTGAGCTATAAACAAAAGAAGACCTGACACTTTTGACACTTTGTGGAAACCAGTGACTCTAATACAGTGATAAGTGCTAAAAATATGTACTGTCACTGTACTAATAATACTGGCTGGGAAGGGATTAAACAGCCAGGGTGATCAAAAGGTTAACTGCATGTCTAGCCAGTGTTTTGGTGTACACAGAGGTTTATTTACTAAAGGCAAATATACTATGCACTGCAAGTGCACTTCGTCCAGAGCTTACTAAATTAGGTAACGTTTCACTTTGCAAAGAATACTCAATGACATGCATAAAAAATAAAAACAGCATTTTTGCTTGCATGTGATTGGATTATAGAAATCAGTGGAGCTTCCACTCATTTTAGAGTTTCCCCTCAGATCTAGAGCAAGTGCACTTGCAGTGCACTTCAAAGTGGACATCCAGTGCATTTGCAGTGCACAGTATATTTGCCTTTAGTAAATGAACCTCTTCGTGGGCTGCGTTTACATGGAAGAGATTGATTTTATTCCCTGCTTTGCACGGACTCAAAATTCATCACTTCCCTCCTGTTAGAACGGAGATCTGCCTTGTTTACATCAGATCACCATTCTGTGTGTTTTACCAATGGTCGCCAGGTGCCAGCAGATATCCAGCATCCAGCACCCAGAGATTGGCTTCTGCTGTGATTAATCATATGGGTTTTCTTACTCATTATCCAACACCCCCTACACTGTCACCCCCCCCCCCCCCAATCTATAGCTCTCCCCCTGTCTTATCTCACTGACTATGCTAGTTTTATTACCATTGCTGTATGCATTTGATTGTGTGTGTTTGTTTTTCCTTTCCCTCAGAGATTGTCTTTTATAACATTTGGCTAAAACTTTTGTGAATTACTGATTGGACCTTGAAGAAGGGGAAACAGGAAAAAGTTTGTTTTTTTTTCTCACATCTTTTTTCACTTTTTCTTTTTTTTGCTTGTTTGACTCCGGTGCTTTCTATTTTTAGGAGGTGACTTATTGCGACTCCTAACATTTCCCCACTTCCCAATATTTTTTTTTTCTTTTTCACTTCCTGTGTGGCAAGTTGGTGTCACTCTTAATAAATAATCACGTGTTTTTTTTTTTTTTTTGATGCGTCACTCTTAAAGAAATAATCACTTTTTTTTTTCTCTCTGTGTGGCAAGTTGGTGTCACTCTTAATAAATAATCACAGGTTTTTTTTGTTTTGTTTTTTCTCACTTTCTGTGTGGCAAATTGGTGCCACTCTTAACAAACTATCAATGTTTTTTTTTGCTTTTGTTTTCTTTCTCTTCTCTTCCCACTTTTATATGGAGAGGGGTGAGGGAGGGGCCTGGTATAAACCTGTTAAGTATATGATTACTCTAGGAATATGAATGTCTGACTTTGTACGGTAAAGGATTTTTGTTACATTTTGATGTGTAAAATATTTTTCTCTTTTTGATACTGACTGTCTCAAATTAATAAAATAATAAAAATAATTTGAAAACTAGCTACAGCGTTGTGCAGGGACTGCTGCAACAGCGTCGATCTAAGGTAAGTATTTCCTAATGAGCTAGTATGCAATGCATACTAGCTTATTATACATTTGTCTTGCAGTTTTTTTTGTTTTTGTTTTGTCTTTTTGGAGTTTACAATCACTTTAAGAATTGAAATCCTGACAACATTTTTGATATTCAGAGATTCAGATGTGTTTGAATATCTGAATCACAATAGTAAGAATTTCAACAAATACAAAATAGATTATAATGAAAAAAAATTATTTGAATTAAATTTCAAATTCTGATTCGATAATTAATTTGAGTTTTAAATGGAAACATATTGCAATGAATACAGTAAAGTATAAAAGTAAAATAGGATGATGCTATGCTAGGAATATAATAGAATATAACAGAATAGACTAGAATAGAAAATAAATAAATCAAATAGAACAGAATAAAACAGAATATAATACACATACATACATATATACATAATAGAACATTAATAAAATGTAATATAAAAAATAGAATGGGTTAGAATAGTAAAGAAAAGAAAAAAGAAAAGAATGGAATAGAGTAGAATAGAAAAGAATATATAAGAATGGAACAGAATAGAATGGAAAATAATAGACTACAATAGAAAACAAAATAATAGAATAGAAAAGAAAAGGATAGAATAGAATAGAATAAAAAGAAAATAATACAATAGAGTAGAATAGAACATAATAGAATAGAATAAAATATAGAAAAAAAAACACAAAAGAATAGAATATAATGAATATAACCGTCTCCCGAAATCTGAATTTTGAATTTTTGAAGATGGCTATATTTGTTCCATTGTATTATATTCTACTCTATTTTTTTCTATTATATGCTATACTTTTTGTTCTGTTTTATTCTATTAAATTATATTCTATTATATTCTATTCCTTTATTTTATTTTCTATCTTCTGTTTTATGCTATTCTTTTCTATTCTATTCTGTTTTATGCTATTCTTTTCTGTTTTAATATTTTCTATTCTATTCTTTTCTTTTATGTTCTATTCTTTCCTCTTCTATTCTATCCTATTCGAATTTTATTCTATTTTATTCAGCAGCCTAAGTAGGAATTATTATCCCATCTCACATTTATACCTTACTGAACCTCACTGCATCTAATTCGAATTCATTTAAAATCAATTTGAAAATAACAAATATACCAATCAAATCTGACTAAACAAAACAAATTCCAAAAACAAATCATTCTAACGAATATGTCAAAATGAAGACAGCAAAAATGATAAGAACCTTTTCAAAAAGACTTGAAAGGCTTTCTATGGAGTGTTTTTCACTGTGCACAGCTCTGGGATTTTAGACCATATTTTTATTGTATACTATTAAGCAAGTTCTTTTATATGAGTACCCCACAATTGTAGTGGTAGCACGGTCTGATTCGTTTTTCATGTGATTAACACTGTGTTGTGTATATACGAGCTTCTCCACTGCACCCCCCTTTTTTTTCATTCACCACTGTGCAGGTAATAGAGAGATCTGTCTATCTCTTATTCTCCTATTTACCTATTCCATTATTTGGATTTAACATACCCGCAGTGATGGATATTTTTGACTTCATGAATAACAGATCTTCTGATCTGCAAGATGTTTTCTCTTCTATTGAGAACTACACTCACAAAGATGTAGAACAACATTTCAAAATATAGTATATAGTCACATTAGAGCAGTACATAAAGAACAAAATAACCCCCAGATGTCTAAGATGGGATCTTGGTCCTAGTGATGAATTAGAGTTACCAGATTTAGACGCTGAATGGTACTCTGAAATTGGGACTATTGGAGAAAAAAAATCAGTGAACTGAAAGACCTGTTGTTTCCTCATAAAGACATCATAAAATACCAGGAAAAAAATACACAGATTCACAAATACTTAGAAAAATTGGATAAAGACACTAAAAATAAAAAATTAAAAATGTATCAAAGAGATCTTAAAGATTACAAGGACTATACGGTCTATAAATGGCAGGAGGACCCAGAAGATGAACCCCATGAGCTAAACAATGGAATGGCTTTGGGGGATAGAATAATGGAAGGACCCCATACTCCCAAAGAGATAGCTCCAAGACTAAGGGAAACACCAGCTCGCCCATCTCCATCTAACCCTAGGAGCAATCAAGGAGGAAGACCCCTTGTGGGGAATACACCAAGAACCCTTAGGTTCCTTAGATACGATATCCATGGAGGTAATGGATATACAGATCCCAGTTCAGAACATCAGTCTTATAACATACCAGTCCAAAATAGATACCAATCTCTCGATTATGATCTGGAACCATACGGAGAAAACCATGGATATAGGGGTATTCACAGAAGGGGACATGGAGACCCCCTCAGGAGAGGGGGAAGAGGTTTCAGCCATGGGAATCGAGGTCCACAGTGAAATTGGAGAGGGAGAGGGAGCCATTGGGCAAACCCCCAGGGAGTGCAAAACTGGGGAGCCCAAACAAACTATCTGAATACCCCCTATTGGAACCAATGGGGGAGACGGGGAGGATACAACCACAAACCAACAAGAGGCGAAGAAGAGGAAATAGAGGAGGAAAGAAAAACAAAAAGGAAAAGAGAATGATCTGGCAGGGAATATTTAACCTCAGTAATGAGAGTTTTACTACCAACAAATTAAAAGTATTGAAATTGGTTTTGAAGTACGCCCCTGACAGAGATATCAACAAGTTTGATGCTTTCATCGACACAGAAAAATTTGTTAGAAAATTAAATATAAAAAAAATATTTGCAGAAAAACCACCAATCAATGCATCGGCCGAAAGTGATTATGTGAATAGTGGGTTAAAAAACCGATCCACTTTCAATCCTAAGAAATCTTCCAACCATTTCCTAGATGTCTTTAAGGCTATGGTACAGAAAGTCATCAGGTGTATGAAGTCGAATAAGACAAAAATAAAAGAAATATAATTAAAAGGATAGAATTATTGTTTTGGTTATTTTTATTATTTTTTGGTTCTGTTTTTCATTTCACTTGGAAGGTTAAGTTTGATCACTCTCAACCATACACTATTCCACACTCCTCATAGACTTAAAAACACACAGATATTATCCAGTGAGCTTTTCACAAAAAATTTTTATAATACATATAATCGCATATTTCAACTAACATACCAAAAATGGACTTAAAAGTTATTTCACATAATGTACAGGGTTTCAATTCCCCACAGAAAAGAAATTAAGCTTTTCGTCATTACAAGAGTTTGGGCGCAGATATCATATTGATGCAGGAAACACACTTTTTAAAAGATAAACACCCTCTTTACTTTGATAAATCTTATCATCAACACTATCTTACCTCCTTTTCTAACAAAACCAGGGGAGTTGCAGTATTTATCCGTAACACCCTGGTTTTTGACATCCAAAATATATATAGAGACCCCAATAATCGTTACATTATACTTAAGGGAAATCTTAACAAAAAAGAAATCACCATAGCATCCATCTATGCCCCCAACGAAACGCAAGCAACCTTTTTTAAAGATTTTTACGACACGCTAAACAAATTTTCCTCCCCACACCTAATAATAGGAGGCGATTTTAATCTTACATCCAACCCCTTCTTAGATAGGAGTTCCCAAACACCTTCATCCAAAGCATTTCCTAAATCTCTGTCACGATCCCTAAACGAATTTCAATTAATTGATACATGGAGAGCTCATAACACTGGCAGTAAAGCCTTCACCTTTTACTCACACCCACACGACAGTTATGCTAGACTTGATTATATCTATACTACTCCTATCATTATTGCTAACTCCCCTAAGGCTGAAATCCTTCCTTGCTCATGGTCAGATCACCTTATTGTGTCAATTGACACCTCTCATATAGGCCTAAAACATACAATTTATAATTGGCGCCTCAATGATTCCCTATTAACGAACCCCAGTATTAAAGAACAAATCGATAACCAGATAAAAGACTATTTCATTATTAATAACACTGAAGATATTTCCGTACCATCAATTTGGGTAGCTCACAAAGCAGTAATTAGAGGCCATTGTATAAAAATGGCATCAAACATCAAGAAAACAAAATCTAGAAGGATAAAGGAACTCACAATAGATCTTAAAAATCTCTACAATAAACGTGGCTACTCTTCTGACCCTAATAGTACCACACTAATCCAGAAAAAAAGAGAAGAACTTGACTCCCTATTATCTTCAGACACAGGGAAAACACTCAGATTTTCTAAATCTAGATTTCTGCTTCATAGTAATTCTATGTCTACTATGTTTGCCAGAAAGCTCAATCAACATAATAAACCAACCCACCTATATAAACTAAAAGATAAGAATAATACCTTAACATCTCACCCTCAAGAAGTATTGGAGATCTTCACTAAATTTTATGAAAACCTTCTCTCATCCCCCTCATCCCAACCGAGTCTAGAGGCGTTATCATGGCTGGATAAAATTCATATCCCCACCCTCTCTAAAACCCAAGCAGACTCCCTCAGTGATCCCTGCACTGAGGAAGAAATCAACAATATCATAAAAAGTTTAAAAACTTCCACCTCACCCGGCCCAGATGGCTTTTCCTCAACCTATTACAAGAAATTTTCCCATATACTTTCCCCCTGGCTCACTAAACTCTTTAACCATATCTTACAAGGTGGCCAATTCCCAAATGAGATGCTTCTGGCGAACATGTCCCTACTTCCGAAACCGGATAAAGATCACTCCCTACCACAAAATTTTCGGCCCATCTCGGTTCTCAATAATGATATTAAGATATTTGGTAAACTTTTAGCCATTAGACTAGCAGCTGTCATTTCCCCTTTAGTGAATCCAGACCAAACTGGCTTTATTCCTAACAGACAAATAACTGACAACATCAGATTAGTATCCAATATTATCCAAGACTCTAATCTAAAACAAAAATCCACTTACCTCCTTAGTCTTGATATACACAAGGCTTTCGACAGCGTTAATTGGACATACTTATTAAAACTGCTCCCAAGATTTGGCATCCCTGAAAAATTTATACATGGTTTTTCCGCCCTTTATAATTGCCCACAAACTAGAATCAAATTACCTGGTTGCAATTCCAATTTCTTCCCTATAGGTCGGGGAACAAGACAGGGCTGCCCATCATCTCCTTTATTATTTGCACTCGCCATAGAACCATTAGCTATTGCAATAAGAAATAATAAAAATATACATGGCTACAAAGTGGGATCCTCGGAAATTTAAATTATCCATGTATGCAGACGACGTTCTTCTTTTTATAACGAACCCTATAAAATCAATCTCTGCCCTTGAGATGGAGCTTCAAAGCTTCCAAGAAATTTCAGGCCTAGGAGTTAATTTTAACAAATGCTCAATTATGGGCATAAATACTGACACAAACTTAATACCCCAAATTAAAAAATACAATTTAAAGTTCTGCCCTGAAGGCTTCAGATATTTAGGTATTAAACTAACCCCTTCTTACAACACTTTAGCTTTTAATAATTACAACCCACTTTTTAATAAAATTACGGTTATTATTAAAACATGGACATCATTCCATATCACATTTTTAGGTAGATTGTGCGCCATAAAAATGATAATCTTACCCAAATTGCTATTTTTATTCCGCGCCCTCCCAGCTTTAATACCCAAGGGTAAAATAGAATATATACAACGCCTTATAAATAATTTTATTTGGTTTAACAAGAAACCAAGATGCAGCAACGAGGTTCTTTATAGACCACAATCCCTGGGAGGCTATGGACATCCTAATCTATGGCAATACTATCTGTCAGCTAGGTTTTCACAAATGATTCAATGGTATGCTGAGGCTAAGCAGATTCCATGGATAAAGTTCGAGCAACTAACGGTTCACCCCTACTTTCTAGAGGGTTTAATGTGGACTAATACAATAAGACATAATACAATCTCAAAATATAACAAAATAGTTACTCAATCTTTACAGTTATGGGTGAAATATGGCCAATTTGTGTCCCCCCTCCACTCCCCACCTCTTGGCCTCATTCTTAGGTGATCCTCGCCTTCCACAGGCATTTGAAGACCCAGCGACTTTCTCCATCTGGATTGACTTAAAACTCACTAACCTACAAGCTCTCTCTACTCAATCCATTTTTAGTACTTTTGACTCTTTACAAAATAAATTCAAATTCCCCATCTCTGAAAATCATAACTATTCAACTATTAAAAACTTCTACTCCAAGTATTACGCTCTCACAACTCCTCCCATCGGGAATATTGTTGAGAAACTTTGTACAACTGCCCCAAGACAAAAAAGCCAAATATCAATTTTATATAATCATTTCATGGAACAGATCATATCCTCTAAAGCTAAATACATGTCCCAATGGGAGACGGATCTGGAATGCTCATTCTCTCTTAGAGAATGGTCTATCATGATTCTCAATCTGAACAAATGTACCTGCTCCTCCGCCTTCAGGGAAACACCATTGAAAGTGATTACTAGATGGTATATGACTCCCTCTAAGATCCATTCATACTACCCAAACATTCCCCCTAATTGTTTTAGAGGCTGCGGAAGTCAAGGTACTCTTCTACACACTTTTTGGGATTGCGCATTATTGAAGCCAATTTGGGAAGCGGTTAACCATATCATTGATAAACTGGCTGATAAACATATCACCCTGACACCACAATGCTGCCTCTTATTTAGTAAATTTCCTGACCTCACTAAATCTCAAAACAACTTGGCACACACATTGTGTAGCGCCATTCACTGGATGATCGCATTCAATTGGAAATCTCCCACTCTTCTTTGGCAACAAATAATTCAAAGAATGTCTACTATCAAATACACAGAAAATATATATCATTCCTTAAAAGATTCCAAACATATTTTTAATAATAAATGGGACCAATGGGATCAAGCTTATCTGTAACTATTTGGTCACATAAACTAATATGCACATTATGTCTATGCAATACCAATGTATCATATTATTTTTTTTTTTTCCCACTCAGATAACCTCGTTGAAAGATCATTCATAACTTGTCACTTCTTAACGTGTCTTAGCATGTCTTTCATTGGTCACATCATTGTGGTGCTTGCTTCCCCTCTACCCTTTACATCCCCTTATTTGATTTCTTTTTCTTTGTTGCTATTTCTGCATGCCTGCTTTACATAACGAATTTAACAAACAGAAGAAAACTTTTTACAATATGTATCTAGTTGCTAAGATATACGAGCCAAAATGTTCGAGAAGGGGATAGATGGAGGAGAGACAAGAATCACTAATTACAACATGTCTACCCTGTGCTCCCGCCCCCCGTTGTCCCCACCCCCCACCATTCACACCACACATTCATACCCCTACTCTCTTACTCCAAGGGTAAAAAAAAAACAAAAAAAAAAAAAGAAGGTCCTACCCTGAATCCGCTTCCTATATGCATTTGTGGTATGTATATATACAGTCTTCCTGGGGTATATTTACCTCTAGTTGCCCAGCTGGGCATCCTCTCAGGGAAGATACCCCCTGTTGGCCAACCAGAGCGCCCATCTTTTCTTAAATTTAGAAAAATTACCTCTCTTAATATATATTCCCCTTTCCTTCCAGAGTGTTTCATCAATGTTTTTTCCCATTCTTCAACTAATGGGGGGGTTGTCGCCTGCCATTTTTGAGCAATCAGTCTCCTTGCTTGAAATAGACAACTATATACTATAGGTGGGGTAGATTCTCCTACTGCACTCAATATACATTGTTTGGCTTCTGGTTTCAAATTAGTTTTGAACGTGGAGTTGATAGTGCTCACTATCTTTTCCCAGTATCTATGTAATTTCGGGCATCTCCACATCATATGCAGAAGATCGCCCGTTTGCTGACATCTGGGGCACTTATCGTCCTGTCTCACTCCAAATCTATAGAGCCGTTGAGGGGTGTAATATACCCTGTGCAGCAGGAATAACTGTGAGGCCCTCTGGGAGGGGGCCAACGAGACCTGGGGGCATACTGCCAGCACTTTTTTCCATTGTTCCTCCGTCAAGGGGCCCACATCCTTCTCCCACCTTGCTTTCAGGGAGAAAGTTTCCTCTTGTCCTCCCACCCCCTTACCCAAATCTGCGCACAGCCTCGAAATCAGGCCTTTGCTGCTGCCCGATCCCGCCACTGCACGCAGGATGGGCATATCGCCTACTTCCACCTGTGAGCTTGTGAATTGTTTAGTCATTGCGTGTCTAATCTGGAGATATCTAAAAAAGGAATGCCTTGGGATCCCATACTCCTCCCTTAGCTCCGAAAATGATTTCATATGTCCCCCAGTGTACAACTGAGCGACATAGTTAATACCTACGTTTTTCCATTCCCGTATTGTGCCTATTTCTCGAAGTTCCTGTAGCTGGTTATTATCCCAGAGAGGGGTATTTTCCAATAGTCCCTTATAACCCATTTGTTTCTTAACCTGACTCCAAATTTTGGTGACCATTTTTAGAGTAGGGGCATCGGGGGTGAAAGACCTTGCCTCCAATGCCTCTATTATCGCATTGTGTGGGGTGTATTCTAACATCAATCGGCTATTCCCGTCTACCCCACCTTTCTTCCCACATCCCAGCAGGTGCTGCAATTGTGCTGCCAGGTAGTAGTTTCCGGGATGAGGGAGGGCCAACCCTCCCTCCGAAGATTGGTATTGAAGCATTCTCAGCCGGATCCTGGGGGTCCGCCCTTTCCAAATCAATTTTCTGAATAAGATGTCTATTCTACAAAACCAATATTTGTGAATTCATATTGGGGAGTTATGAAGTATATATAACAACTGTGGGAGCCATATCATCCGAATAAGGTTACATCTTCCGCCTAAAGATAGGGGGAGATGTTTCCAGATTTCTCCTTTATTTTTCCATTTATCTAACAAGGGGACCATATTGTTTTCCATGAAACTCAACGGGTCTCCTGAAAATACTATACCAAGATATTTCAATTTGTCGGCTATTACTATCCGGGCTGCAGCGCTTGGGAGTGGGGCGTTCAAGGGATCAACTGGCATCAATACCGATTTTTCCCAGTTTATCTGCAGTCCGGAAAAGGATCCAAAATCCTTAATCAATCGTATTGCTGAAGCTAATGAAGTCTGGGAATCCCCCAGAAACAACAGCACATCGTCTGCATAGAGACACCAATGTATCATATTCAGTTATACGTCTTCATAACTTTGTCTTCATGTAACTGCTGTTATGAGAAATGTACTTTGGATTTTGTATGCTACCGTCCAATAAAAACGTTTGTAAACAAAAAAAAAAGGATAGAATTATTAAAAAAATAATGGTAATTCTCAAAAAAGAAGATTACAATAAGGAACTACATAGATTAGTCGGCGATGCATCCACTTATGTCAAATTAAAAGGAAACCCCACCAGGAAGTTGAAAGCCTCTCTAAAAAAGTTGGTAACGAAAGCCCATATGAAAAACATACTCATTAAGAAAGAGGCCAGATATTTGGTTATGGATGCTCCCAGAGTTCCAGTAATCTATCAATTACCAAAAATCCATAAAGATAGTGCCCCCCGGGAGACCCATAGTGAGTGGCATCGACTCTGTTTTCTCCCGGGTGGGTGAGTACATAGACAGTTTCCTACAACCCATTGTTCAGATTTATCCATCTTACCTACGAGATAGTAAGGATCTACTGAACGAGATACATGAACTCGAAGTGGAGGATAATACTTTAATTGTAACCATCGATGTAGAATCCTTATATACCAATCTACGCCATCCTGATGTCCTCCACACAACAAAAAAAATGCCTTGGACAAAAAAATCCAACTTCGAACAAAAACTATTCATCACAGAGGCTCTGGCACTAGCTATGCCCAACAACTACTTTTGGCATAATGGATGCTATTTCAAGCAGATCAAGGGTTTGGCTATGGGGGATAAATATGCCCCCAGTGTAGCCAATATCCTCCTTAGTAAGTGCGAAGAAAGGAACATCTACTCTCAGTCCATCCCACAGCCGCGTTTTTATAAACGCTATATTGATGACATCATTATGCTGTGGGGTGGACCCACTGAGTCATTGGAGGTATTTGTAGAAATGATGAATCAAAACATATAAGGTTTAAAGTTCATAGCAAAATAGCATAAGATGGAATCCAGTTTCCTAGATCTAGCTCTCATAAAAAATGGAAATGTTCTGGCTATGAAAACGCATTTCAAAAACACAGACAGAAATAGTTATATCCCTACAGCAAGCTGTAATCACCCAACATGGATAAGAGGAATCCCTAAAAGTCAGTTCACACGGATACCCCATAACTGTACGACCATAATTGACTATGAACAACAATCAGAAATATTTGTTGGAAGATTTTTGGCGAAAGGATACAACGAGAAAGAAGTACGACTTATACAAGAACAAATTAAACACCTGGATAGAAATAGTTTGCTGGATGCGAAAACAATGAATTTGAGTCAGGATTCTCAACCAGCCAATGAACTCATAGCCTTTGTCATCACCTTTGGATGTAATTACAGATCTTCGGAACGTATCATAAGAAAGCATTGGTCCATATTGCTACAGGACACTACTCTATCTAAATTAATTCAGAGAAAACCCAAGTTCATTTACAAAAAATCTCAGAATTTGAGGAATAGACTGGCCCCAAATGTGTCTGACCCCTCAGTCAGGAAATCTACCTTCCTTGACATAAAGGGCTTCTTTTACTGCAAACGGTGCAAGGCCTGCAGAACCATCTCCCACAATAAGAGAAAAGTCGAGAGGTTCACCTCCCATAGTACAGGCCACGAATATCAAATTAACAAATGTATCACCTGTAAATCTACACATGTTACCTACCTTATTATCTGCCCGTGTGGGTTACAGTATGTAGGATGGACAACTAGGAACCTTTGCACGCGGATAGCGGAACATTTGAACAACATTAAATTAAGTTTCCCAAAACACACCCTTTCCAATCATTTCAAATGATAACATGACACTGATCCTACACAGGCCCTTTTCTTTGGGATAGATAGAATAGAACCACACTGGCGGGGTGGGAACATGACACAGCATATATCAAGGAATGAGACCGAATGGATTCATAGATTGAACACTTTGCGGCCTGCTGGAATTAACTGTGATATTGATTTAAATTGTTTTCTGTCTAATTATTAATTTTACTAATTTTATTAACTTTGTTATTATCTTATTAATTTTATGAGACCTTATTCTTTAGTGTGTTTATGTGTTCCAATACTTGTCTAATTATGTTTCTTTGATTTGTAATGGGAGCCCCTCAATTTTGCCATTCAATCTGAGCCTTTAGATATTTTATATTTCTATTTCATATACACTTTTATATATTTTACTTCATTCGGATCGGAGACCAGTCCCCTTTGGTTTTTGCCACATAGGTATGTGTTGTTCCTATACACACGTACATTTTTTATTTTTTAATATTTCAATATTTTTATTGAAAGACACATAATAAACAGGTACATAGATACATCCTTGTCCCTCTTGGGGAATCTACAGATTTACACTCTGTGAACACGTTAAAATAAACCGTATAGTCTTACAGCGCTTAATTGCCTAATGTGACTACTACAAAAATACAGACCCCCCTTGTATTTACTGCTTATGTTTCAAAGTGCTTCTAACATGTTATATAACAACAAGGAAAACCATAACCCACCGCCTCTGATGAAGATAAGCTAGCCATGTTAGCCAGAGACATTAAAGATACGGGTTTAAATTCAACAGGTAGTGTGAGTCAAGAGGAGCTCCCCCACAGGCCTCCCCTAATGGGAACATACTGTGGACTAGCGTAGGGAATCCCCCCAAACCCACCCCACTCCCGAAGCTGCCCACTCGCGTCCCTGGACCCCAATGCAGGGGAATGAGAAGGAGAGCCAGAAAGTGGTGGGGATTATCTATCCATACATGGCAATTATATGTGCTAACAGGAGGTTATCTAGAGATGGTCAGAGTGAATAAACCACAAAACGTGTACCCTTATCGTTCTAAGTTTCCAGCCTGAGCCTTGAAAACTGACCATCTCTCTTGTATCACCCTGCTCTGTGAGCCCAAGCAGGGTATCGAAGGAATAATATTTAAGAGATTCGAGTTCACTGAGCTATGAGAGACTATTGACATCCTAGGTCAATCTAGGATTCCAAAGTGCTGAGGAAGGAGGATAGAGAAGTGATAAAATGGGTGCAGCAAAAGAAAAGGGGGGGGGGGAGTGAAGAGAGTGAAGGCAGAACAGAGTAATAGGTATACAGGAAAAATGTCAGAGTGGAGAGGTACTAATTGTAGTTAATTGGGCTATGCTGGCCAGGGTGTAGTGTTCCAGGCATTTAAAGGGATATGCCTATGTGGGAGGCCCAAGGTTCCCAGATCGTTTCAATTTTTTAATTGAGTCCTTTAGCGTATGATACGTTTTCTCCTGAAGCATTATCCAGGAAATTTTCCTTATGGCCTGTCTCATGTACATCGATTGTTTTTTCCATGCCTTGGCGATCGTTATTTTAGCTCCTACTAAGATCAAGCCAATCAGTGATTGTGTGCTTTGACGGATGTAGGGGATTTTCTGATTGAGGAGAGCTATCGCTGGTTCCTGTTTAACCTGAATTCCTGTAATCTTTCTTATGAGCTGAAAAATATGATTCCAAAATCCCCTAATACGTGGGCATTCCCAGAGGGTATGAAGCAGTGCCCCCGTCTGGCCGCATTCCCTGAAGCACAGGGGGATGATGATACATACATTTTTGTCAGGTGTGCAGGGTAAAGATACCATCTGGTTATTACCTTCAGGTTGGCTTCCACTAGAGATATGTTGTGAATCCCTTTGAACGTTCCCGTGAAGCGATCATGCCAGGTGTCCAGGTCCCAGTTGCGGTCCAGGTCTCCTTTCCACCTTAACATATATTTGATCTTCTCCTGTGGTTCCGCTAACGCAGCATAAATGAGAGATATGCCCTCCCTCATGTCCGATGGCTTCGAGCACCATTGCTCAAAAGGGTAACTGTAGGAGGGTCATGTTTGTCAGGCTGTAAGGAGTGTAAGAAATGTGAAAGTTGAAAGAATCTGAATTCCTCTGAAGGGGGTATCTCCATGGTATTTCTACAATGTCTGAGGGTTAAAGGGCCAGTTGCATTGAAGAAATGGCCAATTCTGTAGAGCCCCTTATTTACCCACCAATGGAAAGCTTTCACATGTTCCCCGGGAGGAAATATGGGGTTGTGGAAAATGTGAGATAACGGGAGCCAAGGTGAAATTAGTGCCGCGTGCTTGTGAAGTTTATCACATAAGGCCATAGAGTGGGATAGTGTAGGGGCTATTATGGGTGGCCTGGATCCAGGATTACACCAGAGAAGGTAGTCTAGAGTGTGAGCCAGAGTAGCTTGTCTCTCAATTGATGTCCAGTCTGGTTTCTTGCCTATTGAATGTATGATGGAGATTTGAGCAAGCTGTGCTGCTGGTAGTACCACCAAAGGCTTGGTACCCCCAGGCCACCTTTCTTCTTGGTTCTGAGAGTACTGTTAGTGAGTCTATTGCCTTTTTTTCCCCAAATAAATTGTAAATTGCTGTTTGCATGTTCGTCAATTTACTTTTCAATAAGTGGATAGGAAAAGCCCGAAAATAGTATAAAATCCGGGGAAGTAGGGTCATCTTCACTGCATGTATTCTACCTATACAAGAGAGGTTCTGTTTGGACCAGTGAGAGAGGTCTTGTGTTAGTTTTTTAAAGAGAGGAGGGAAGTTTATATTTGGTCAATTGAGGGAGGTATGTTAACACATGGTTATGGAATAGAATTTTCTTCCCAAGTGAAAGGGAAATGACTCTTGAGGTTTCCCAATATGGAGGGGGGAATAGATATGTTCATCACCAAGGATTTGGACATGTTAATCTTTAAACCTGATATTTGTCCGAATTCTGCTAAGAGCTTGAGAAGGTTGGGGGTCGAGCTGTAATGAAAAAGAGGAGATCATTGGCAAATAGTGCGCATTTGTGTGTGTTGTGACTGCATCTCACGCCCTGTATGTCCGGATTCTCCCAAATTGCTATGGCCAGAGTTTCTATGGCTACGGCAAATAGCAATGGGGAGAGCGGGCATCCTTGCCGCGTACCCCTCCTTATGGGGATAGGCTCTGAAAGATACCCCTGAAACTTTAATTTTGCAGATGGTTGAGAACACAAGGCTTCCAGGACTCCTAAAAACTTTGGCCCGAATCCCCACCTTCTCAGTAACGTGAAAAGGTATTGCCAGGATACCGTATCAAATGCTTTGTGAAGATCGATCGAGATGGTAAGACTCTCTTGTGGATTGTCCCTCCCCCAACCTGACCTCATTAGAGAAATTAAATCTATAGCCCTTCTGACCTGGTCCGGGCCCTGCCTCCCCAGGATAAAGCCTACTTGGTCTTTATCAATGTACCTATTTATGAATGATGCCAAGCGGTTGGCGATTTTGGTCATAATTAGAGGTCAGCGAACCTGGACTGTAAAGTTCAGGTCTGTACCGGACTTTAGGGCGTCCGTGCCCCGAACACGAACCCGGACATTTGAAAAAAAGTCCGGGTTCGGTACTCGGGTATTTTGCGTGCCTTTTCTATAGCTGCAGGGCCGCCAATCAACAAGCATTTTACTTGTTTGCCCTTAGAAGCCATCACATCCATGCCTACTAATGGCATGGCTGTGATAGGCTAGTGCATCATGTGACCCAGGCTCTATATGAGCTGGAGTCACGTATGCTGCGTGTCACATCATCTCAGGTTAGTGTAGGGAGAGCATGCTGCCGGCGCTGTGAGGGACAGATTACCGATCTAATATGATCTCATCCTGCATTACAGACAGATTAATGGCGGTGCTGTGAGGGGAAAGCTTAGAGTTCTAAAACCATCTGTTAATGGATTAGGTACAGTTTACTGGTGCTGTGAGGGACATATTATTGTTCTAAAATCATCTCCTAGTGCTATAGGAAGAGGTTCCTGCTGGCGCTGTGAGGGACAGATTATTGTTCTAAAATCATCACATACTGCTAGAGGGAGATGTTCCTGCTGCTCCTGTGAGGGACAGATTATCGTTCTAAAATCATCACATACAGCTAGAGGGAGAGGTTCCTGCTGCTCTTGTGAGGGACAGATTATTGTTCTAAAATCATCTCATCATAGTGCTACAGGGAGAGGTTCCTGCTGCTCCTGTGAGGGACAGATTATTGTTCTAAAATCAACTCCTACTGCTAGAGGGAGAGGTTCCTGCTGCTCCTGTGAGGGACAGATTATTGTTCTAAAATCATCTCATCATAGTGCTACAGGGAGAGTTTCCTGCTGCTTCTGTGAGGGACAGATTATTGTTCTAAAATCATCTCATATTGGTATAGGGAGAGGTTCCTGATGCTGTTGTGATGGTCAGATTATTGTTCTAAAATCATCTCATACTGCTATAGGCAGAGGTTCCTGCTGCTCCTGTGAGGAACAGATTATGGTTCTAAAATCATCTCATCATAGTGCTACAGGGAGAGGTTCCTGCTGCTCCTGTGAGGGACAGATTATTGTTCTAAAATCATATCATACTGGTGTAGGGAGAGGTTTATGCTGCTGGTGTGAGCGGTGCATTTCTTGCACAAAAATAAAAAGTGCATCTACATTGCTGTTTTCCAAAAAAAAAAGTATTTATTATTCTTTTATTTTGTATTAATAAATAGTGCTACATAGTACATTTGCGGCCAGAATGAGGAGAACGTCAAATAAGGAACGTGGTCGTGATGCTGCTGGTGTTGGTGAAGTTCCTGTTGCAAGGAGAGGACGTGGTCGATTTGTGCCAGCTACACGCACAAGTGAAACACCTTCTTCAGGTGCGAGTAGCCGACAGAACCTTCAACGTTATATTGTAGGCCCGAATGCCACTCACCGAATGGTGAGGCCAGAAGAAGTACAGGCACTAGTAGATTGGGTGGCTGACAATGCCTACAGTTCCTTCACATTGTCTCCTACCCGGTCCCTTGCTGAAAGCTCAGATATGGCACCTGAACCCCATGGCCATCTGTCTTTCACCTGAGCCCCTTGTAAATCAGCCAAGCAGTCTGAGCCCCAAGTCATGCAACAGTCTTTTATGCTTTTTGATGACTCTCCTGGTGTGCTTTCCGTGGGCCATCCACATAGCCCTGCCCCAGAAGTGGAAGACATTGAGTGCACCGATGCCCAACCACTTCTGTTGCAGGATCTGATGATAACGAAACACAGGTGCCAACTGCTGCGGCTTTCCACAATGTGTAGACTGACAAGGAGGGCAGTGGTGAATGGTGGGTGGAAGATGATGTGGAGGAGGATAATGAGGTCCTAGACTCCACATGGATTGAAGGTAATGCGAGTGACGTGTGCAGTTCTGAGGAAGAGGTGGTGGTTGCACAGAGATACCAGCACAGCAAAAGAGGAAGCAGGTTGCAAAAGCGGAGCGATCATCCCCTAGACAGGATGCCTGCTACTACCCACCACACCCAGGAACCTAGCACACCAAAGGCAGCTCAAAGGCGTTCCCCGGCATGGCAGTTCTTCAGACAATGTGCTGAGGACAAGACGCGAGTGGTTTGCACACTGTGCAATAAGAGCCTGAAGCGAGGCATAAATGTTCTTGACCCGAGCACAACCTGCATGACCAGGAATCTACATGCAAATCACAAGCTGCAGTGGAATAAGCACCTCAAAATCCAAGAAAGGTCTCGGCCTCCTCCTGCTACCTCTTCTGCTGCTGCCTCGGCCTCTTCCTCCACCTCTACAGTGTCACCTGCCACCCAGCAAACAGACGATGTGACAGCAATGCCACCATGTCCACCACCGTCCCCAAGCATTTCAACTGTCCCATGGAAGCTTACAGCTGTCCATCTCCCAAACACTGGAGAGAAAGAGGAAGTACCCACTACATACCCGCGATCCCTGGCCCTGAATGGCAGCATTTCAAAATTCCTGGCCTTTGAAATGCTGTCATTCCATCTGGTGGACACGGACAGTTTTAAAAACCTGATGGTGGTGGCTGTCCCACAGTACCTGGTTCGCAGCCGCCACTACTCTTCCAGGCGAGCCATCCCTTCCCTGCACAAACAAGTCGGGGACAAGATCAAGTGTGCACTGCGCAACGCCATCTGTGGCACGGTCCACATAACCACTGATACATGGACCAGTAAGCACGGGCAGGGATGCTATTTCTCGCTAACTGCACACTGGGCAAATGTAGTGACGGGTGGACCTGAGGCGGTTAGCCATTTGGCGCATGTCCTTCTGCCACCGAGGATTGCAGGTCATTTCTCTTTGCCTCCTGTTGCCTCCTCCTCCTATTGCACTTCCTCCTCCTCCTCTACCACCTCCTCATCTGCTCAGCATAACATCTTCACCAGCAACTTCAGCACATCCAAGGGGAAATGACAGCAGGCTGTTTTAAAACTGATATGTTTGGGGGATAAACCCCACACTGTGCAGCAGCTGTGGACGGGCATTGAACAACAGACCGATGAGTGGTTGTTGCCACTGAGCCTCAAGCCCGGCCTGGCGGTGTGCAATAATGGGTGAAATCTCGTAGCAGCTCTGGGCCTAGACAGTTTGACGCACATCTCTTGCCTGGCGCATGTGCTGAATTTGGTGGTGCAGAAATTTCTAAAAAAACTACCCAGATATGTCAGAGCTGCTGCAGAAAGTGCGGGCCATCTGTGCGCACTTTCGGCGTTCTCACTCTGCTGCTGCTCACCTGTCTGCGCTGCAGCGGAACTTCAGCCTTCCTGCTCACTGCCTCCTATGCGACGTGCCCACAAAGTGGAACTCCACCTTGCACATGCTGGAGAGACTGTGCGAGCAGCAGCAGGCAATAGTGGAGTTTCAGCTGCAGCATGCATGGGTCAGTCGCTCTGCGGAACAGCACCACTTCACCACCAACGAATGGGGCTCCATGCGAGACCTGTGTACCATATTGCGGTGTTTGGAGTACTCCACTAACATGGCCAGTGCCAATGACACTGTTCTCAGCGTTACTATCCCACTTCTATTTCTCCTTAAAAAAACACTTCGGGCGATGATGGAAGAGGATGTGGCACAGGAGGAAGAGGGGGAGGAAGAGGGGCCATTTCCACGATTATCAGGCCAGTCATTCACAAGTGGCTCGGAGGGTGGGTTCCTGCACCAGCATAGGCCAGGTAAAATATTTTCAAGCCAGGGCACAGTTCTGGAGAATGAGGAGGACGAGGATGATGATGATGAGGAGGAGGAGGAGGAACCGTGTTCACAGCAGGGTGGCACCCAACGCAGCTCGTGGGCATCACTGGAGCGTGGCTGGGAGGATACAGAGGACACAGATAATACACCTCCCACAGAGGACAGCTTGTCTTTGCCTCTGGGCAGCCTGGCACACATAAGCGACTACATGCTGCAGTGCCTGCTCAACAACAGCCGAGTTGCCCAAATTGTAACTTGTGCTGATTACTGAGTGGCCACTCTGCTGGATCCCCATTCCAAGGACAATGTGACGTCCTTAATTCCCTCACTGGAGCGTGATCAGAAGATGCGCAACTACAAGCGCACGCTGGTAGACGCGCTGCTGAGGGCATTCCCAAATGGGGGCTCAGTGGAAGCACAAGGCGAAGGCAGAGGAGGAGGAAGAGGTCGCCAATGCAGCTGTGGCACCGCCAGCACCTCAGAAGGCAGGGTTAGCATGGCCGAAATGTGGAAAAGCTTTGTCAACAGCACGCTACAACAAACAGCACCACCAGCTGATAGGCAACGTCTTAGCAGGAGTCAGCATTTCAGCAACATGGTGGAACAGTATGTGTGCACACGGCTACATGTACTGACTGATGGGTCTGCCCCATTCAACTTCTGGGTCTCCAAATTGGGCACATGGCCTGAGCTTGCCCTTTTGCCTTGGAGGTGCTGGCCTGCCCTGCAGCCAGTGTATTGTCTGAACGTATGTTTAGCACGGCAGGGGGCGTTATCACAGACAAGCGCAGCCACCTGTGCACAGCCAACGTGGACAAGCTAATGTTTATTAAAAAGAACCAGGCATGGATCCCACAAGACTTGTCTGTACCTTGTGCAGAATAGACATTTAGACCGGCCTCACACAGCCATTGGTATACTTGTTTTTTTGAATATGTCTCAATATTTTGGGGGCTACCCCAATTAGAAAAAAAAAAAACAAACAAACAAAAAAACAGTGTTGGCTACCTCCTCCTCCACCACCACTTCCACCTACACTGCCACGGTCACGGCACGTACTCTTACCCCCATTTTGCTTCCTTTTGCAGCCCTCTAGCCCTTTCCAGGACTTTTTTACAGCCATTTTTGTGCCCAAAAGTTCGGGTCACCATTGACTTCAATGGGGTTCGGGGTCCGGGGTCAAGTTTGGGTCAGGTTCGAACCCGACAAACCCGAACATCCAGGTGTCCGCTCAACTGTAATCATAATTTTAATATCACTATTTATCAAGGATATAGGTCTGTAGTTACCTACTTCACCATGATCCTTGTTAGGCTTTGGGATCACTGATATGAATGTCAGGTTGGAGGCAGGGCTAGGCCTTGACCATTTCTCAGAGAGTTTATGTATCTGGCCATGAAGAGCACTACTGTGGGGCCAAATTTTTTGTAATACAGGTTAGAAAACCCATCTGGCCCAGGTGTGGAGCCCGTTCTGAGATCTTTGATAACTTGCAAAATTTAATTCTCCGTAACTGGCTCCTCCAAGACAGACTGGTGGTGATTACTTAGCTTTGGAAGGGGAATATCCCCCAAGAAAGCCTCAAGTTGTGGGGTAGTATCTCTTAGATCTGCAGAATATAGTTTAGTGTAGAATTTTTCAAATGTTTCAAGGATTTTCTTGGGGTTTTTGGTAATAGTACCCTCCAACGATTTGATTTTTGGAATGGCTGAAGCTTTATATTTAGGGATTAGTTTAGATGCAAGATTGGGTCCTAGTGACCACCTGACGTGTTTCTCTGCTGTAGTAGCTAACTGCAGGTTAAGTTCTAGTTTGATTTTATCAAGGTTAGTAAGGGTTTCTCTCATGGGATGTCGTTTTTGAGCTTTGCTTAATTGCCGAAATTCCAGCTCTAGTCTGGTTATTTCTAATAGGTGCCCTTTTTTCAGTTGTGAGCCTATCTGAATAAACCTACCTCTCAGGACCGCATTGTGCCCCTCCCACAGGGGCCCCGGTGAAATGTCTGCTTTATCATTAAAAGTGAAGTATTCTTTCAGGTCATTATCAAGCATTGTAACCCTGATGGAATCACTTAGAAGTGATTTGTTGAGTCTCCACATTTGTGGTCTCCACATAGTCGGGGAGCAGCTAATGGAAACTAGTACCACTGAGTGGTCGGACCACGCTATGTCAAGGATTGAGGCCTTTATAACCCGGTGGATCTCTGTGGAGGGCACAAAAATGTGGTCAATCCTGGAATAGGTGCCATGTGGGGCCAAAAAGCAGGTGTAATATTTAGAACGAGGGTTTAGCTCTCTCCAAGTGTTTATCAAACCTAGGGAGTTTAATATACATGCCACTTTGGTGCTCTGTCTAGGGGTTTTTTTCAGGCGTAGTTTATTATCTACTGATTTGTCTAGCAGGTTGTCAAATGCCGTATTTGAATTACCCCCCCATGATAACCATCCCCTCTAGAGGCGGAGCTAATTTTTTGACTAATTTTGAGAAAAAGGATGCTTGGTCCCGGTTGGGGGCATAGTATAAGATGAATGTGTAAACATCCCCATTTACTCATCCTTTCACTAAGATCTAACGTCCCTCTTTATCCCTAACCGTGAGCGAGTGGGTAAAAGGCAAGTTTTTAGAGTAAAGAACGGTGACCCCACCTTTTTTTTGCAATCTGCATTTGCCATATAAAAGGTCGGGAACTTACTGTGCAAAAATGAGGGGTTATAAGTAATCGGAAGGTGAGTTTCCTGGATCAAAACCACCCCCATGCCCACAGAGTGATAATGCTGAAATGCTTTCCTCCTTTTAACAGGAGAATTTGGGTTGGCGTGTGTCAGCCATGGACATGAGAGGGGGTTTGTATAGCTAAAACCAAATGACTTTCCCTGCAAGTGTGGGGGGAGACCAAGGAACGCCAACCGGGAGCTGGAGAAATCTGTGAACTCTGCCAGTAAGGCCCGCCGATCCACTCAGAGAACTGGAAAAGTAGAATACAGATCGAAGTTAGCAAGAGAAAACTCAGGGAAGTGTAGAGAGAAGAGTAGAGAAGGTGGATAAGGGATGGAAATAAATCGAAGTTGAGAATAAAATGTAACATAACCTAAATTAAGAGGAGTGCCTGACCCGTCCAGGACCAGGAAGTCCTGGGAGCAAGGTCGGCACCAGCCAACCCTACTCATTCCCCCTATACAGGGGGGCAAATAGAATAACAACCCTACCTTGGGTTGTACTCCCGTCAAGTTTCGAGAAAACATTCTCCGGTACTAAGCGGGGGGAGGAGCATGTAATTCCGCTCCGGCCTTAGGGCCCCGCAGACCACTCAACACAAAATACGGCTTGGACATGAACATATGCAAGAAATAACAATTAACCATTGAGTAGGATGTCCCCTGGGACATAACTGAGAGCAGTACATCAAACTATATATAAAGAAGAAAAAAAGTAAGTATGTTTCAGGCAGCCCGTGCCTGAGCTACCGCTACTATAGATTCGGATTCAGGGACTTGTTGGTCCCAGAAGCTTCGTCATGAACCAGGCTGTGCAGTCCTTTAAGGAAGGTAAAAGGTGTGCTGCTATTTTCTGGCAAAAGGGCCGTTTCAGTAAATGAACTCCCTGGACTAAGGGAGATGAATATTGGTGGGGGTGGTAGGGGGAGAGACACCGTAAATAGGGAAGGGGGGTTGAACAAAGAGAATAACCCAGGTTTTGGAGTGTAAGTCCAAAGTTGAGTGAAATCCCCACTCCAAAACCTGGGGGTTGGTAACTTGTTCTGGGGTGACCTGCCTTTCCTAGGGCCTCAAAGATTCGCCTGTGTCCTGTCCCTAAAAAAACAGAGAGTTCCATGGGTTGTCGGTGGGTACCGAACCGGGAAGGGGCAAGTGCAACATAGGGACACAAGTCAGAAGTAGAGTTGAGTGGACACCTGGATGTTCGGGTTCGGGTTTTCGTGGAAAGGTTTGGGTTCGGTCCCAACTTGACCCTGGACCCCAAACCCCATTGAAATCAATGGGGACCCGAACTTTTGGGCACAAAAATGGCTGTAAAAAAGTCCTAGAAAGTGCTAGAGGGCTGCAAAAAGAAGAAAAGTGGGGGTAAGAGTAGGACAAATGCCCTACAAAGAAATGGGGATAGGGAAATAACAATAATCTGTCCCTTACAGCAACAGCAGGAACCTGACCCTATAGAACTAGGAGATGATTTTAGAACAATAATCTGTCCCTTACAGCAACAGCAGGAACCTGACCCTATAGGAGTAGGCAATGATTTTTGAACAATAATCTGTCCCTTACAGCACCAGCAGGAACCTCTCCCTATAGCAGTTTGATATGATTTTAGAATAATAATCTGTCCCTTACAGCAACAGCAGGAACCTCTCCCTATAGCAGTTTGATATGATTTTAGAACAATAATCTGTCCCTTACAGCACCAGCAGGAACCTCTCCCTATAGCAGTAGGAGATGATTTTAGAACAATAATCTGTCCCTTACAGCACCAGCAGGAACCTCTCCCTATAGCAGTTTGATATGATTTTAGAACAATAATCTGTCCCCTACAACACCAGCAGGAAACTCTCCCTATAGCAGTTTGATATGACTTTAGAACAATAATCTGTCCCTTACAACACCAGCAGGAACCTCTCCCTATAGCAGTTTGATATGATTTTAGAACAATAATCTGTCCCTTACAGCACCAGCTAACCTGACCCTATAACAGTAGGAGATGATTTTAGAACAATAATCTGTCCCTTACAGCAACAGCAGGAACCTGACCCTATAGAACTAGGAGATGATTTTAGAACAATAATCTGTCCCTTACAGCAACAGTAGGAAACTGACCCTATAGCGGTAGGAGATGATTTTAGAACAATAATCTGTCCCTTACAGCAACAGCAGGAACCTGACCCTATAGAACTAGGAGAATGATTTTAGAACAATAATCTGTCCCTTACAGCAACAGCAGGAACCTGACCCTATAGAACTAGGAGATGATTTTAGAACAATAATCTGTCCCTCTAAGCAGTAGACTCTAACTAGTCCAGTCAGATTGTTCTGTAATGCAGGATGAGATGTTATTAGATCTGCAATCTGTCCCTAAAAGCAGTAGTAGTAGAAATCTCTACCTAGTCCACAATTAGATCATTCTCTAATGCAGGATGAGATGTTATTAGATCTGCAATCTGTCTCTCACAGCACCAGCAGCATCCTCTTCCTACACTAGCCTGAGAGCATATGACATGCAGCACTACGTGACTCCAGCTCATACAGAGGCTGGGTCACATGATGCACTGGCCAATCACAGCCATGCCATTAGTAGGCATGGCTGTGATGGCTCCTAAGGGCAAAGCAGTGAAACGCTTGTTGATTGGCTGCCCTGCAGCTATTCAACAAGCGGGCAAAAAATACCAGAACCCAGAACCCGAACCCAAATTTTTATCTATATTTGTGCACATTTACACATTCAATTTTATCTATCATATATCTTCCCTCTTGTATTTTTCAACAACCTCTGGTCCCTTGCACAATATATAATTTTTTTCTTGTGCATTTTCCTGTCTATTTCTTTCTATATTTTTATATTTTTTTTTATGTTTTTGTGTAAATTCCCATATTTTTCCAAAATATTTTTTTTTTCTATTTTTTCTATTTTTTTCCAATTTTCCCTAATTTTTATATATGTTTTTTCTCCATCAGTACCAATTAGTCATTCTTCTTTTTTACCACAAGATGGACCCATCTGTTACACTTCCTTTATATTAAATTTTTGCCGAGGTCTGCAGCGTGTGCTTATCTATTTTGGAGGATTCTCGATGTATAATAAAGTACACCTATTCATTGGAACACACACCCATTAGACACTCCCAATGATTGGCTGTGATTGGCTGGGGAAGCGAGCGGATCTGTATTTCAATGGAGGTGATGTGCATGAGCATGTGATCCCCTGATGACATCAGTGCGTATACTGACGAAACGCAGCGTCGGGTGACCGGGATGTTTTGCACGTCATTTTGACTCTCAGGCTTCTTGGAATGCAGAAGCCCCTAACTGTTGGCATTCCCACATGTTTTAATGGCAATTTTTGTTTTGTAAGGATTTTTATTCATTACATTTTTACTACGTACTTCATCATGCCAGTCCCTTTGTTCCTCCGTTCTACTTCTGTTTCCTGAGGTCTGCAGCCCAGGGCATACCACCATCCTTGCAGACAGGATCTGTAATACAAGCGCTGACGATCCCCATAATAGGGATCCATGAAATTTGGTGAGTAGGTTGTGACACCGGATGCCTCTTTGTGAAGGACTGTGACTACTTTCTGGATTCATATCGATTGATTTAAAAATGCACTTTTCTTCCTTCATTTTACTATCACACTGAACTCTGAACATAGTGTGGATCAGACCTCCCCTTAAAGGGGCACTACACTGGGAACATCTTTGAATAACTGAAAGAACTGTTTCTAGCCTTTGGAACTTTTTTGGTTTCTTTGCGGTGACTTTTTCCCATGCACCAGGGAATGTTTGCTAGTAATTCACATTATTGTGCACCTACTTTGTGTTATATATATATTTGGATTTCAATATATTTTAATCCTTGAATTTTTCTGTGTATGAGATATTCTAAGTATTTACTATATACAAACAATTTGACTGAGAATTTTTTAAACAATTACAATGGAGTAATTAATTGTTTGTTTTGTATGCAATATTTACTTTTCACTTCTATAGAGTGTTTTTCACTGACCATTTTAGACCATATTTTTATTGTATACTATTAATTAAGTTCTTTTATATGAGTAACCCACACTTGTAGATTTGTTTTTCATTTGTACTGAAGGTGAGGCAACACAATTCAATTTAAAAAAGGAATTTTCATTTCACAATTAGGTTATAAAAGATTAAGGTGTTTCAGAACAACCTCAGTATAGTTACAATCAATATCATAAAAACAAAGTTCCAAAATTTATTCTGATATATTCCAATGGTTTTGCAGTCAGCAGCTGCTTTATCAGGGATAATGTGGAAGCATCTGGAAGGTTGAAGAACATTTACAATGCAAACAGTTTCACATTAAATACGCAAAAAAGAATACATCACCATTAGAGTTGATCGAACCTCTGGAAGTCCGGGTTCGTCAGGTTTGGCCGAACTTCCACACAAAGTCCAGGTTCGGGTCCGGACTTGACCTGAACTTTGACCCGGACCCCGAACCCCATTGAAATCAAGGGGACCTGAACTTTTAGGCACAAAAATGGCTGTAACAAAGTCCTGGAAAGTCCTAGAGGTCTGAAAAAGGAAAGAAAATGGGGGTAAGGGTCGGACAAGTGCCCTACAAAGAAATGGGGATAGGGAAATAACTTAAAATTATTTTTAAGCTAAAATCACATAAAAAAAATCAAAAATGGAGGTGGATGTGGTGTTGGAGGTTGAGGAGGCGGTGAAAGTGGTGGTGGAGGAGGAGGAGGTAGCTAACACTTTTTTTTTATTTTTGTGCAAGAAATGCATCGCTGGCCGCAAATGTAGTTTTTGGAATTTTTTTGGTTTTATTTAAACCAGCAATGTAGATGCACTTTTTAATTTTGTGCAAGAAACAATAATCTGTCCCTTTAAGCAACAGTAGGAACCTGTCCCTATAGAACTTGGAGATGATTTTAGATTCTAAAATCATCTCCAAGTTGTACAGGGAAAACCTCCAGCTGTTGCCTTAAGGGAAAGATTATTGTTCTAAAATCATCTCCAAAGTGTATGGGGAAAGTCTATTGCAGCCGCATAGAGCCATATTACTGTTCTAAAACCATCTCCAAAGTGTGTGGGAAAAGTCTATTGCAGCCACATATAGCCATATTACTAGAGTTGAGCGAACCCGGATTGTAAAGTTCGGGTCCGTACCGAACTTTGGGGTGTCCGGGACCCGGACCCGGACTTTTCAAAAAAAGTCCGGGTTCGGGTCCGGTGTTCTCGACGTTATCTGAAAGGGGTATGTGAAACCTCTACTAAAATCTTGTTATTAGAAAGGGAATTCCGTTGTCGACCTCCAAAAGGGACATGTTGAACCTCTACTAAAATCTTAGATTTTAGTAGAGGTTCAAGATATCCCTGTCCAAGGATGACAACGAATTTCCCTGTCTAATAACAAAGAACGTGTTTTAATTTTTCACGTAGATGTAACGACCAAATTTATTTTGGTTTTTTTAAGGTTTTTGATGTAAACGCCGGTCGCTACGTAAAGAACGTGTTTTTATTTTTTTTTCACAATCGATGGAGGAGGAGGAGGTGGTGGTGAAAG
>BLSH010224060.1:21509-35165 GCA_018402905.1 Glandirana rugosa | reverse complement strand
AATGATTTCCGGTTTGCTTTAAAGTGATACACACATTTTCAGAACAGTGATATGGGTACTCCCGGCTTATTTATACTTTTTTGACACAGTTTGAAGATGATTTTAGAACAGTTCTATGGCCTCTAATGTTAATTAATACTTTTCAGACCCATTTTGAAGATGATCTCCATTTTTGCATTTTTTATGTTTTTATTTTTTAAAAAATATTTAAAGTTATTTCCCTGTCCCCATTTCTTTGTAGGTCACTTGTCCCACCCTTACCCACATTTCCTTCCTTTTGCAGACCTCTAGGACCTTCCAGGACTATTTTACAGCACTTTTTGTACCTAAAAGTCCGGGTCTCCATTGATTTCAATGGGGTTCGGGGTCCGGGACAAAGTTCGGGTTCTGTCCGGACCCGAACCCGGACTTTGTCCCGAAGTTCTGCCGAACCAGCAGAACCCGGACTTCTAGAAGTTCGCTCAACTCTACATATTACTGTTCTAAAATCATCTCCAAAGTGTGTGGGAAAAGTCTATTGCAGCCACATAGAGCCATATTACTGTTCTAAAATCATCTCCAAAGTGTGTGGAAAAATCTATTGCAGCCGCATAGAGCCATATTACTGTTCTAAAATTTAGAACAATAATATGGCTAAAATTCATTTTTTTAATTAAAATGTATTGCCTCACCTTCAATATGAAATTATTAACCTTTCCCCTGCCAGGCCCTGTGCTCCACTTTTAAACTCAGATGGCCAAGCCGTTTTTACAATTTTTCCATTGCTTTTTTATTTCTCCCCTACAGCTTTCAGAGTTTGTGAAAGACTCCCCAAACCATACATTTTCTGAAATTGTAGGACCATTGGAATAAAAGAAAGGTGCTACTGATTTTGTTAACCCCTGTGATATTTGCCCAAAAAATACACTAAAATCATTATTAGTGGATACATACATGGCAACATTTTCAAAATTCCTGCTAACTTCCTTCTAAATAAAAAAAAAGGCTAAAACTGTATTGAGTTAATAAATAACAAATAACAAATATTTGCCAATTTTAATTTGCTCTTCTTTGTAAAATGCTGAAACCTGAAGATACACAAAACTGTAAATAAAAACAGTTTACTCTAAAAATCTATTTTTCACTTACAGCATTCAGAACCTGAAAAAGACCCTCCTAACTATACATTTACTGAAAGCATGTGACCTGTAGAATAAAAAAATGTACTACTGATTTTTTATTAAAAATTTTATCTCAATTTGCCGAGGTTTCTGGGTTGTCGGTTAACATTACCAAGTCGGTGGCCCTTCCTGTGGGTTTTGCCTCTCCTGAGCTGGAAGATATTAGGGGTTCATTCCCTTTCATTTGGTCCAAGTCCCCCCTCTCCTATTTAGGGACCACTATTACAAATGAATATAAATCTCTTATTACGGGTAACTATCCCCCTATGATAGCCAAGATAAAGAAGCTTCTGAATACTTGGTCCACATACCACGTTTCTTTCCTAGGGAGAGCAACTGCAGTCAAAATGACACTGCTTCCGAAACTCCTCTATCTTTCTTGAGCCCTCCCAACGCCCCTCTCTAAAACATACATATCACACATCCAAGCACTTTTCAATAAATTTATTTGGCAACAGAAGCCCCCAAGATTCTGTAGGTCAGTTCTGTCCAGCAGGGCCGGAGGTCTGGGAGTCCCCCAGGTCTGGCTTTACTATTTAGCCAGTAGATTCTCGCAATTGGCTCAATGGAACATTACGGACTCACAGGTCCCCTGGGTCAGATTTGAGAGAATCTCAATCGAACCCTTTTTTCTCCCAGGTCTTATGTGGTCCTCTGGCACCCCTTCCGCAGAACTTCTGGGTAACAACCTGATTGTGCAACAATCCTTGAAGCTTTGGAAGAAATATAATCACAAGTTTAATCTGATCTCCAAGGCCCCGTTGGGGGCATCATTCCTGGGGACCGTAGGTTTCCAACCGCCTTCCACAATCCTGAGGTATTTGGATTGTGGGTATCTAAAAACCTGACAGCTCTGAGACACTTTCGATGCCATTCTGGCTTCTCCACCTTTTCCCAATTACTGGCTCAATATGATCTCCCAAATGCAGAATTCTATCATTACCTACAAATAAGACACTTCTTTTTAACTCACTATGGGTTATCCCCCTCCGACACCCACACTGGTTTTGAATTGATATGTCACAATAACCCTAGAGGGAAAGGGTTAATTTCGATCCTATATAAAATGCTCACCGCTCAGGAAGAAGATGCTAAATTAAAATACATTTTGGGTTGGGAGGAGGAGTTGGACGAGGTCTGGGACGCCTCGGAGTGGGACAAATGCTGGCAGAACATGCGTAAATGCACGTATTCTCTAACAGTCAGAGAAACGGCGATTAAAGTAATGACCCGTTGATATTATACCCCAAGCCAGGTTAATAAGATTTTTCCACAATCTTCCCCATTATGTTTCCGAGGTTGTGCCTCGTCAGGCACTTTTTCTCACATGTTCTGGCAGTGTCCCCTACTCCGTCCCACCTGGCGAAAAGTGGAGGAGATGATTGGGAAGTTGATCGGCAGACAGCTAGATTTGACTCTGGCACAAGGTCTTTTGTTTGCACCTATCCCAGGGGTCCCTAAACAACTTCAGAAACTAATACATATTATTTGTGTGGCTGTTCAGTGGATGGTGGCCCTCAATTGGAAGAGGCCCACCATTCCTTTCCCCCAGGTAGTAACCCGTGTGGACCAAATTATGCTAACTGAAAAGATCTACCATACCCTACATGACTCTACTCAGACATATGACGCCAAATGGAATCTTTGGTTTTTTTACCGCTTGCAAGATTAGTTATATTATCTCTAAATACAGTATAACAGGTCCCAGACCAATTGCGATCAGAATGTCCCATTGTGATTTATTCAACATCACTTTTATCTTTCATTACTTTCTGTTTTCTCTTCTTTTCCTTTTCTTCTACTTGGTTCTGATCTTATCCCTCTCTTTTTCTTTTTCCTCTTTGTTTAGTCTTACCCTTTTTTCTTTTTTTTTTTTTCAATACATTTGATACCAATCTTTGCAGTTTTTACGTTGCATTGAGAGTTTTTTTTTTTTTGGAAATAGGGGTGGTATTTTGTTTAGTTGAATGGATATCTGACTAACGCATGTCATACTGATATTATTTGTATGCCCTCCTTTCTGATGCAACTTTCTTTTTGTATATCTAATTATAATGCAAAGTTTGTATACTTCTCTCTTTATTCAATAAAATATACTCTTTAAAGTAAAAAAAAAAAGTATTGGGAAACCTGTCTTTACACGCACATGAACTTTAATGGCATCCCAGTCCATAGGGTTCAATATTGAGTTGGCCCACCTTTTGCAGCTTCAACTCTACTGGGAAGGCTGTTTACAAGGTTTAGGAGTGTGGGAATGCTTGACCTTTAAACACCTTTGGGATAAATTAGAGCGGAGACTTCAAGCCAGGCCTTCTCGCCATCATCAGTGCCTGACCTTCACAAATGCGCTTCTGGAAGAATGGTCAAACATTCCCATAAACATCACTCCTAAACCTTGTGGACAATCTTACCACAAGAGTTGAAGCTGTTATAGCTGCAAAGGGTGGGACTCAATATTGAACCCTACAGACTAAGACTGGGATGCCATTAAAGATGTGTGTGTAAAGGCAAGTATTCCAATACTTTTGACAATATAGTGTATGTGCCCAAAGCCATCCCAATTACATCTAATCTCCTCTATCTATAAACAGACTCCCTCTCCTTCTGTTCTTCTGAAGCCAATCACTCTTACTACTCCAGTATTTTTTGCCTGCAGTGCTGTTATTTACCTTAAGATGGAGTTGGTTGGGTGGAATCTGCAACCCAGTTAGTGGAATAGAACCTGATATGCATAATTTGTGTTGACATGTTGGTTTGTGTAATTAATAAATACTCAGCTGATAAATACCGCTATAATTTGTATGATGTTCTTTGCTCATTCTAGATCACAGGTGTCAAACTGGCGGCCCTCCAGCTGTTGCGGAACTACAAATCCCATGAGGCATTGCAAGGCTGACAGTTACAAGCATGACTCCCACAGGCAGAGGCATGATGGGACTTGTAGTTTTTCAACAGCTGGAGGGCCACCGGTTTGACACCCCTGTTCTAGATGATCACACCTTGACGTCCTCCTGAGGAAGCAGGTTGTTCCCATGCATGAATGGCATAGAGGCAGAAACAAGCTGGATGAGGATGCCCATATAACATACAGTATCTCACAAAAGTGAGTACACCCCTCACATTCTGGTAAATATTTTATTATATTTTTTCATGTGACGACACTGAAGAAATGACACTTTGCTACAATGTAAAGTAGTGAGTGTACAGATTGTATAACTGTAAATGTGCTGTCCCCTCAAAATAACTCAGCACACAGCCATTAATGTCTAAACCACTGGCAACAAAAGTGAGTACACCCCAAAATTGGGCTGGGTGACTCCTTAGTGTTACAAGGTCTCAGGTGCAAATGGGGAGCAGGTGTGTTCAATTTGGTGTTATTGCTCTCACTCTCTCATACTGGTCACTGAAAGTTCAACATGGCACCTCATGGCAATGAACTCTCTGAGGATCTGAAAAAAAGAATGTTGCTCTACATAAAGATGGCCTAGGCTATAAGAAGATTGCCAAGCTCCTGAAACTGAGCTGCAGCACAGTGGCCAAGACCTTTACAGCGGTTTAACAGGGCATGTTCCACTCAGAACAGGCCTCACCATGGTCGACCAAAGAAGTTGAGTGCACATATTCAGCGTCATATCCAGAGGTTGTCTTTGGGAAATAGACGTATGAGTGCTGCCAGCATTGCTGCAAAGGTTGAAGGGACGGGGGTCAGCCTGTCAGTGCCCGGACCATACACAGCAAACTGCATCAAATTGGTCTGTATGACTTTTGTCCCAGAAGGAAGCCTATTCTAAAGATGATGCACAAGAAAGCCCGCAAATAGTTTGCTGAAGACAAGCAGACGAAGGACATGGATTACTGGAACCATGTTCTGTGGTCTGTTGAGACCAAGATAAACTTATTTGGTTTAGATGGTGTCAAGCGTGTGTGATGGCCATCAGGTGAGGAGTACAAAGACAAGTGTGTCTTGCTTACAGGCAAGCATGGTGATGGGAGTGTCATGGTCTGGGGCTGCATGAGTGCTGCCGGCACTGGGGAGCTACAGTCCATTGAGGGACCCATGAATGCCAACATGTACTGTGACATACTGAAGCAAAGCATGATCCCCTCCCTTTGGAGACTGGGCTGCAGGGCAGTATAAGAAAAAAGTGACGGCAGAAAAAGACTGAGTAGTCCATCAAGTCTGCCCTTTTTATTTTTTGTTTGTTTCTTATTCTATTTCTTTTTTTTTTTGTTTTTTGTTTGTTTTCCCATTAACCTAGTTGTCTCACTATAGATGTATGTTTATCCCAAGCATGTTTGAAGCCATTTACTGTTGACTGTCTCATAACATCTGTTGGTAGTTTACTCCAAGCATCAACCACCCTTTCAGTAAAATACTTTCTAAGATCAGTTTTAAACTTTCCTCCAGTTTAAGGTCATGTCCCTGTGTTCTTGATATTGGTTTCATATTGAAAAGACGGCCCTCCTGAACCCCATTCACCCCCTTCATGTATTTAAAGGTTTCAATCATGTCTCCCCTTTCCCTTCTTTCCTCCAGACTGTACATATTAAGTTCCTGAAGTTGCTCTCCATATGTTTTATCCCCCAGACATTTCACCATTTTTTTATCGGTCTCTGAACTCATTCTTTCTTATCAACATCTTTTGTAAGTGAGGTTTCCAGAACTGGACACAGTATTTGAAGTGGTATCTCACTAACGATCTATATAGAGGAATCAGAACTTCCTTCCCCTGCTGGCGATCCCTCTACTGATACATCCCAGAATTCTGTTTGCTTTTCGCACTTCCTGGGCACACTGTTTGCTCATTTTGCAATCATCTGAAATAAAACACCCCCCCAAAATATTTTTCTTCCGTAGTGCTGGCCAACACCATACCCCAAATGTTGTACTCTGTAAGGGGATTCTTTTTCCCTAGGTGCATTATTTTACATTTAGAAATATTGAACTGCAGTCTCCACTGCTTTGACCAATTTTCCAGCAATGCCAAATCATGTTATAGACACCTCCAGGGATATCAACCCTATTACACACCTTTGTATCATCAGCAAAGAGACATACAGTGCCCAATAAACCTTTAGTTAGATCACTTACATATACAGTTGTGCACATATGTTGACATACCCTGGCAGAATTTATGATTTCTTGGCCATTTTTCAGAGAATATGAATGAGAACACAAAAACATTTCTTTCACTCATGGTTAGTGTTTTGCTGAAGCCATTTATTATCAATCAACTGTGTTTACTCCTTTTAAATTATAATGATAACAGAAACTACCCAAATAACCCTGATCAAAAGTTTACATACCCTGGTGATTTTGGCTTGATAACATGCACACAAGTTGACACAAAGAGGTTTGAGTGGCTATTAAAGGTAACCATCCTCACCTGTGATCTGTTTGCTTGTAAATAGTGTGTGTAAAAAAGGTCAATGAGTTTCTGGACTCCTGATAGACCCTTGCATCTTTCATCAAGTGCTGCGCTGACGTTTCTGGATTCTGAGTCATGGGGAAAGCCAAAGAATTGTCAAATGATCTGTGGGAAAAGGTAGTTGAACTGTATAAACAGGAAAGGGATATAAAAAAGATATCCAAGGAATTGAGAATGCCAATCAGCAATGTTCAAACTCTAATCAAGAAGTGGAAAATGAGGGGTTCTGTTGAAACCAAACCACGGTCAGGTAGACCAACTAAGGTTTCGGCTACAACTGGGCTTTTTGTCAAGAGGAATGGGCAGCTTTACCATCTGAGAAGATAAAGAGCCTCATCCACAAATACCACAAAAGACTTCAAGCTGTCATTGATGTTAAAGAGGGCAATACATGGTATTGAGTTACATTTTTTGGTCTCATCATTCCAAATTACATTGTGCCAGAAGTTTTGAGGCTTGTCTCTGTGCTGTTTGATGTAATGTAAGTGGGATACTTTGTGGCATTTGCGTAGTAATGGCTTTCTTCTGGCGACTCGACCATGCAATCCATCTTTCTTCAAGTGCCTCCTTATTGTGCATCCTGAAACAGCCACACCACATGTTTTCAGAGAGTCTTGTATTTCACCGGAAATTATTTGTGTGTTTTTCTTTGCATCCCGAACAATTTTCCTGGCAGTTCTGGCTGAAATTTTAGTTGGTCTACCTGACAGTGGTTTGGTTTCAATAGAACCCCTCATTTTCCACGTCTTGATTAGAGTTTGAACACTGCTGATTGGCATTCTCAATTTCTTGGATATCTTTTTATATCCCTTTCCTGTTTTATACAGTTCAACTACCTTTTCCTGCAGATCCTTGTACAATTCTCTTGCTTTCCCCATTACTCAGAATGCAGAAATGTCAGTGCAGCACTGGATGAAGGATGCAAGGGTCTGTCAGGAGTCCAGAAACTCATTGACCTTTTACACACACACACTAATTGCATGCAAACAGATCACAGGTGAGGAAAGTTACCTTTAATAGCCATTAAAACCCCTTTGTGTCAACTTGTGTGCATGTTATCAGGCCAAAATCACCAGGGTATGTAAACTTCTGATCAGGGTCATTTGGGTAGTTTCTATTGTCATTATGATTTAAAAAGAGTAAACACAGTTGATTAATAATAAATGGCTTCAGCCAAACACTAACCATGAGTGAAAGAAATGTTTTGTGTTATCATTCATATTCTCCGAAAAATGGCCAAGAAAACATAAATTCTGCCAGGGTATGTAAACTTATGAGCACAACTATAGGTTAAATAGAACAGGACCCAGTACAAAGCCTTGTGGTAACCCACTAGTGACTGGTATCTGTTCTGAAAGGACCCCATTTACAACCACACTCTGGGATCTATCCTTTAGCCAACTGCATATCCACTGAACCACCAAAGGGTTAAGTCCTAGCTTGTACAACTTCCAAGATACGCTATGTCCACAGCACCACCCTGGTCCAAAACACTGGTAATATAGTCAAAAAATTCAATCAGATTTGTCTGACACGATCTGCCCTTAGTAAAGCCATGCTGCTTTGGGTCCAGCAACCATGTATTTTTAGGTGATCAATGATCCTTCTTTTCAGGAGTGGTTCCATTACCTTGACTACAATTGATGTTAAATTCACTGGCCTGTAATTGCCAGCTTTTACCTTGCTGCCCTTCTTGTGGATAGGTACTATATTAGCTATCTGCCAATCATGGGGAACTTCTCCTGTTAGAAGAGATTGTTTAAAAAGATCTGTTAATGGTCCAACAACTATATCTCAAAGTTTTCTTAGAACTTTGGGATGAGCCAGTTCCTCTGCTACCTCTGTCTCCAGAAATCCTAGAAAGGAACCATCATTATTAGAACCAATATGATTATTGAATAAGTTGTTATCATTAGTGCAGTCTATTTCTGAGAAGACTGAACAGAAATAATTGTTTAAATGGTTTGCTATATCCTGGTCTCCCTCAACATATGTGTTGTTCCCAGTTTTAATTTTAGTGATCCCATTTTATTTTTTCCTTCTATCACGAATGTACCTAAAAAAGGCTTTATCTCCTTTCTTAATAGACTTAGCAATTTCCTCCTCTTTCTGTGCTTTTGCAGCACCCATAATATGTTTTGCCTCCTTTTGTCTATGTTTATACTCCTCCCTGTCAGCTACACCTCCTGTGTCCTTGAATTTTCTATACGCTATTTTTTTTCCTTTACTATCCTACTTACCTCTATAGTGAACCATATTGTTTTTTTCTTCTGTTTATTCTTACTAACTTGCCTGACATGTAATCTAGTTGCCTCCAGGATGGTAGACTTTAATGGTGCCAACTGATTACTTACTCCTATCATTTTACTCCAACCTATCAGTTCATTTTTTAGAAATTTCCCCATTTCAGCAAAATTTGTCCTTTTAAAATATAAAACTTTTGTTTTTGCATATGAATTTTCAGTTATTTTTCTATCAAACCAACCAACATTGGTGATCACTAGAACCCAAATTCTCTCCCACCTCAATATCAGATAGTCTATCCTCATTTGTCAGTACTAGGTCAAGAATATGATCACCTCGGTTTGGGCTTTTTACTAACTGTAACTGTGTTGAGTTATTTTGAGGGGACAGCAAATTTACACTGTTATACAAGCTGTAAACTCACTACTTTACATTGTAGCAAAGTGTAATTTCTTCAATGTTGCCACATGAAAATATGTAATAAAATATTTACAAAAATGTGAGGGGTGTACTCACTTTTGTGAGATACAGTATATGGTATGTTTAAGCCTTTGGGGAGCTCTTTAAATGGAATTGAGATTGTATAGTTGTTGTATTGTACTGTACTTATGTATTTTAATTTATGTTGTTAGTAAAATTTGGCAATAATATTTTAGTTCATGTTCTTATGCATCAGCAAAAGTCCATAGTCCCCCCTCCCCCTTTGTCAGGGGTGGGTGTTTTATATTTTGATGAACATTACTCCCTCCTTACCTAAATATATTTGGCCACTCACTACGGGGCACGTTGAGCCTCTGTCTTCAGGTATCAAAATCCATGCTCTACTGTAGATGAACAGTATTTGTGGAATCTGCTTGCTTTATCTTTAATGAGCTCAATTGTTTATAACAAATTACTGTTGTCATTGTACATATGCTGTACTTTGATATTGTAGCACTGCCCCCTTGGGGGTTGCTTAAAGTTACCTGTTCATCTGCGCCTCCTTGACCCTGTGAACCTTCCAGCCCATCTGACACCCTAGGTTCAGACATGCTGCATGTACCTTTAAATGCCACACTGACACAATGCAGATTGATTAACTCTCTTAGACTGTTCAAAAGGAGAACGTGGTGATAGGGTGTTAGCCAGCTAAGTCCTGGGTGAACAACCAAAACTCAGTTGAGAAGGTCCCCTGAAGCAATTAGATAGCAGCTTGAAGTCACAGATAAAAATTATCAATATACATAGGAACAGACAATCAATGAATGGACTTATAATAAACCACTAATTACTGTAAATGATACCACCACTGAAGGGAGATCCCAGGCCAGCCTATTATACCTTTAATCCTAATGAGAGTCCAGGTATTATAAATATTAGGGAATGGGTATCTTTAAATACCAGTAAGATAGTAGTGTCCAGGGTGGAAGGCCTGCAATGATCTTCACCGACAAGTTGGAGGTAAAAAGAACAGGGATTCAGAATATGGCACACTGATGTGTAGGTAGAGCAAAGCAGCTTAACCTGGCTAGAAGTAATCTTTAGATCAATTCCAAGGCTAAGATGTCTGTATACAGCATCCAATGAAATATAAAAAAGTAACCCCAAGTGTAAGGTGTCTGTATACAATGTCCAATGAAATATGACAAGGTAGAGATTGTATTGGTGGGCAGATGCCTTCTCACCAAACAGAAGAACAGCATAGGAACCTCCAGAAGAGTGATTCTAGTTGATTTGTCTGTCTGCAGAATGGGTGGAGATGACAGACTGGCTGCTGGGGACCGTAGTCATCTCATCTGGCTGGTACAGTGACTCTGCAGTGATCCCCTCATTGTAGCAAGCGGTGTTAGATGGTGTTTGGGTCTGGGATCGCCATGCTGCCATGTGGCAGTCCTCTCGTACAGCAGCGGAGAGGTGTTTACTTTGTGGAACCCAGGAAGCAAGAGAGCTTGGACCTAATCTGCTGACCCTTTTATAGCCTCTCCCAGAGTTATTTTCTTTGTATCAGATGGCTTCCTGTGATGTGTAGTCCAGGGATAGTTCTGCAGATGAAGATCCAGGATGTCTGTTCAGGAGACTACATTTCCTACAATGCTCTCTGCTTGGCTCAGGAAGATGATGCATGTCATTCGAGCCCAGCACTAGAGGGACACAGAAACATCTAAGAATGAAAGGGGGTAAGTCTGCATTGTCAGGTGACTGTATTCCGTTGTCGGCTACATCCTCCCCCCACTTGAAAGTCTTTTGTCCCCAAAGACAGGATACAATCTCATTAAATTAACTGTTGATTGATTCATTTAAAGATAGACAATTACTTATTCTATGAACCAGAAACTACAGTAGCAAACAGCTGACTAATAGAGTGATTTTCCAATAATAAACTATGTACATAATCAGACAGATTATATAGTTTTATATAGTTTTGATGACAGGCCGGTAATAAATTAGTGTCCCATTCAGCAGTGTCAGGAGGCAGAACAGGGTCATCCTCTACCAAAGGTTCAGTAGATGAGGCAGGCCCTGCAACTGGACTCTAGCTCTTCCAGACACTCAGGAGCAATCTCTCTTTCTACTTCAGGGATAGGGGAAACTGGAGCCTCTGTAGGGTCTTGTACCTCAGGGTGGTCAGTGGGTTCTAGTGTGACCCCTTCAGTCCCTTATCAGGGGAGGGTACAGGCCCTTCAGCCTCAAAAGACTGGTGTTCTACCCTTTTGAGTTGAGATGTTTCATTCCTGTTTTCCATTGGAGATTGAGAAATTATCCTGGTCTCCTCAAGTAGGGGAATCCATAACATGTCGAGGGTTAGTTTTTCCTCATCACTCTCCTCTTCTCCAACCTCTAGTGAGATAGGTTCAGGTGTCCAACGAGTTCTAGATCTCAAAGTAGCAAAGCGAGGTGCATCAGAGCAAGAAGGTGGAGGTACTCGAATACCTTCTTCAGATATAGGCAACAGGTGGTTCCGATGCCATATCTTGAGTGTTCCCGACTTCCCTTCAGGGCAAATCTAGTAAACAGGCAGCCCTGGTAATTGTTTGCAGATGATGTATGGTGGAGAACACCATCGATCAGCCAACTTATGTTTTCTTGGGACCCCCAAGTTGCACAATAGCACCGATCCCCTGGTTGCAAATATTGAACCTTGAGATCAAAGTTCCTTTTCTTCCTCTGCTCTATAGCAGTGGATGCTTCCTTGGCCTTCTCATAGGCCATCTTCAAACTTTTCTGAAGTCTATCAACATAACCTTGATAAGAGGCCTGGGAAGTGTGATCCAAAGATGTTTCAAAGGCCAGATCCACCGGCAAACAAGCCTCTCTCCCAAATATCAACCAATAAGGAGAGTACCCAGTGGAATCATTCACTGTGCTATTATAAGCATGGACCACAGCAGCAATGTAGTCACCCCAGTGTTGCTACTTTTTCAAAGGCAGGGTTCCTAACATTCAGGTTGTGGATCTACTTGGGGATGGTAAGGTGTGGTTCTAGATTTTTGAATATTCAAGAGCTCACACAGTCATTTGATCAACTTGCTCTCAAAATCCTGACCTTGATCTAAATGTAGGTGCTGAGGTAGGCCATAATGGACAAAAAACTTCTCCACCAGAGTTTTTGCAACGGTACTGGCCTGTTAGTTTTTGGTCGTGAAGGTCTGAGCATAGCGGGCAAATTGATCTGTCACAACCAGGACATTGCTTCGCCCACTCGGGTTGGGTTCTAGACACAAGAAATCAATGCACACCACCTCCATCTGCTCCTGACTCTGCAGATGGCACATTAGGGCTGCCCTACTAGGCAAAGACTTTCTTTGGATGCACCGAATGCAGGAGTGACAGTAACTTTTGACTTCGGCCCTCATATGGCCAGTAAAAGCGATCCCTAACTAACTTAAGTGTTCTATCTAGCCCCAAATGTCCATGGTCGTCATGAAGAGCGGTCAGCACTATCAGTCTGTGGTTCTTGGGAAGAAACAATTGGCAAACACCCTCTGATTCCTCAGATGGGCCTTTCCAGTATATGATTCCACCTTCCAGACATCCATTCCCATTCCTTTTGCACTACTTTTGAGCCATCAATGTAACTATTTAGTAGCATTTGAGGGTCCCTGGCTAACAAGGCCTTCTTAACAAGATTACATAGTGAATCCTCACATTGATCCCTCCTCAAGCCTTTGCCAGCTGAGACAGTTCTTGGCTGTGCACTTGCACTTACTAACAATGAAATTATAGGTATTGGAATTTCATTTCATATTTGACTTTTAGTGAATGTAACGAATATGAATTTATCCAAAGTTACGAATTATCCGAAATATGTAAACAAATGGAACATAATGAATTAATAATAATAAATAATAATAATAAAACCTTTTTATTATTACTATTTATTATTATTTAATTTGTTACGTTCCATTTGTTTAGATTCTGCATTGGTTATTTTGGATAATTCGTAACTTCAGAAAAATTCATATTCGTTATGTTCACTAACAGCCAAATTTGAAAGGAAATTCCAATAGCTATAATTTTTTTTTTTTTTTTCAATCTGGTTTTATTGGTATTTTTCAAGTAGAACAGATTAGTTGTTAATCACATTAATGACATAGGAATGAAAAACATACTGATGAAATTACAATGTGCCTTGCTCATGGTTAAAGATCATGTAAAGTACAATAACAACATATGTGTTTGAGTTGAAGATTATACGCGGCTACATCAAGAAAAATTGGTTTATTATTATTTATCATTATTATTTTTCCAAAATAATAATAATAAATAATAATAATTAAGTAATACAAGGTAAACAAATGTATAAAGCCTATTAAGCATTGAAACCTATTTAAGTATAAGCAATG